>NQII01007678.1:0-143315 GCA_002778355.1 Clitarchus hookeri
CATGCTAACAAGAGTGTGGAATGAGTGTGATTATCGCGTAGATGTTGTTCGGACCGCTCGTGGTGGCCACATTGAATATATATGAAAATATGGTAGACAAACTTCACTGTTACACGGTTCATATGATTGGTCAACCAAGGTTGTAGGTTGTTTGGTTTTGATATTATTGACCAGGGGTGGCCAACTTGATTAGACCCAAGATATACTGTTTACCCTGTGCGATCTACCTATCACATACTTCTTGAAATTTTAAATTAAACAGTATAGTTCAGTATTCAATTATGTAGTATGTTTTAGTTTATTAAGAGGGAAAACATAAAACTAATNTAAATTAAACAGTATAGTTCAGTATTCAATTATGTAGTATGTTTTAGTTTATTAAGAGGGAAAACATAAAACTAATAATTATTCTTAGTAACTACTTATTTATATTAGTGTGAGCATTGCGTCTGAGCATCTTCCGCTAGATTAGAAAAATCAGGTTTGTAGTTGGAAATTGCCAACCTTAAAGAATCCAATGTATGAGCGTCTGCCAAGCGAGAACGGTGCTTATTTTTTGTTTGTTTTAAGTAGGAAAATGCTGATTCACATGAATATGTTGAACCAGAACATGAATGCAGTTTTTCAACACATTTCTTCAAATTTAGATATTTCTCGTTGGAAACCAATGCCCATAAATCTAGACCTGAGGATGACCTTGCTTTTAGAAATATGTCGTAGTGCAGGGTAACAATTTCGTTTTGAAATGTCACGTAGACCATTTGAAATGCATCTGCAATTTTTTTTAGCCTTTTTAATATATATAACTATGATCAATGGAATTATTAAACGGATAACTGATGAATTCCACCAAATTCTAAATTTTTTTTGAAATCACTAAAGCGAATTTTGAAGTCTGATACCACTGCCTTAATTTCTGCCGTGTACTTGTCAGGAATGAAATTGTAGGTAGGACGTTTTTCCATATGATCCTTGATGTTTACAAATTGTTGAAATTTTTTCTTTTCGATGTCAACTCTCATAGACGTTGTTTGACTTTGGAATGCTGCAATAGAACTCATAATTTCTGTAACTGTTTTGTTCTTGCCTTGTAGTTCCAGATTTAATGTGCTCAGTTTTCCGGTAAATCTGCTAAAATTGCTAAATCACGTTTCCAGTCTAAATCACGCCGTTGCTGATAATCATCGCCACTCTCTTTAAGACATTTGATTATTTCGTCCAATAGATCTCGAACTATTTGCAAAAACTTGCTTCGACTCAACCACCTTACGTCAGTGTGTATTGCCAAATCTTGTTCCTTCCAATATAATTGCTGTTTAAAGAGCCACCTTTGGAGAGATTTTCCTTTTATGGAATTTACAATCTAGAAATAAATATCTATTACGTGTTTTGTGTTTAGTCTCTTACTAGCCAATACTTGTAGATTAATTATGCAGTGGTAGCTAATGATGTCTGAAAAGTCTTCATCTTTGTGAAAAAGAGCAATAAAACCATTATGAATACCTGTCATTGCAGGAGCCCCATCAGTTGTGATTGATACGAGTTTATACATTGGTAGCTTAATATTGTATATATATATATGCTTTGAATTCCACGAATATATCAAAGCCACAAGTTTTTCCTTTTAAGGAAATCATACTTAGCATTTCTTCTTTCGTCGAGAAATCTTCAAAGACCATCCGAATAAAAATAAGTAATTGTGCAGTATCAGTGATATCTCTTGACTCGTCAAGTTGTGGTTGTTCGTTTATGTTTTCACTCATCGTTTCTGTACGGCGCATCACAGTATTTCGAGACAGCTGTAAACCATAAATAGCTTTTTTAATTTTATTTTTATTTTTAAAACTCACGAACAGTGAATCTGACACTGCTTCGAAAATTTCCTTGATGTATTCTCCATCGGAAAAAGGTTTGCACATATGTGCAATTCTGTAGCTTACTTGGAAATAAGCTTCAGTTGCAGCCTTACTTTGCTCAATAGGCCTAGAAAACATGTTTTCTTGGACTGTTAATTGCGATTTCAATGCTTGCAATTTACTCTTTCTTATTTCGATGTTAGATGAATAATCCGTCTGATAATGTCTATGCATTGTGTTAAAATGTCGCTCTAAATTTCCTTTTTTTCGGTATTGCCACTGATGTATTGCATATTAGGCAGCAACAGTTTTCTTTCACCATAGTAAAGTAGTAGTCCAGTTCCCATTCTTGGTGAAAGTGATAAGTTTTTGATTTCTTTGGAGCACATTTTTCAACGATCTACCAAAATAAAATTAAAATATTAAGAACATTATTTGTATAATAATAAAAGTAGAAGTATCCTACAACTAAATGTGAATTAAATTAATTTTCGTAATGATGGCACAAAGTTAGCGAGTGAATATTATTTTTAAGTTTTTATTTATTCACGCTTTTGGTAGGTACCCACTTACTAGGTGGGTAATTCGCTTGATACACCTAGTAAAATAATAATTTTTTATAATACACTGCAAAAATCAGCGAATAATATATTTAACTAGGTATATTATTGAGGTGTTCGTTTGCAATANTATAATACACTGCAAAAATCAGCGAATAATATATTTAACTAGGTATATTATTGAGGTGTTCGTTTGCAATAGTAAAAATATTGAAAATATTATCTTACTTTATTTGATGAACCTTCAGAAGTATTTCTTTCTTCATTTGATGTTCCTTCAGCGTTTCTCTTCGACCAATAATCCATAGCGTATGATGCCCGATGCAGAGTCTAATCGTGATTTACATCGGTAGTCGTTGACGTCATAACTCCGCTAGTCCCTGTCGTCAACTGAGTGGATTGACACCCGCCCAGCCTATTGCCCATCGCGTGCCGAAAAAAAAAGAGAGCTACTGCGTGGAAGAGAGGATAAATAACGTGATGGAACGGCGATTGAAAAATGATACAAGATGATGCGCGCAGCAGTTGGTGATTACGTTGCGCAGTCTGTTCTACGTATTTATATTTTTTGCCTTGCCACGATCGAGTGGACTAATTGCCGCGATCGACCGGTCGATCGCAATCGACCGGTTGGCCACGCCTGGTATAGACCTTCAAATTTGGGGTATTCTTTTATACTCATCCTGTACTTCCACATAACATTGCTGAGGTGCAACCTGTGAGTGTACATTCATGCTGAATTTCCAAGAGGACGTGACTTCAAGTGTTTAATTTCAATATGCTGCGCACAGACATTCCAGGCGATCGCATCAGGGAAATAATTTTTGTATATGTTCACTATACTAAACACAAATTGGAATGGCAATTTGAACTTTTCAAGATGGAGGACACAGCAAATTAAAAGGAAAAGAAAAAAATCATTACTGTGTTAACTTCAAATATACCAGGCACAAAATATAAATTCCAGACTTGCAAAGCCGTGAGATGGAACCTGTTAAAAAAAATACTTTCTTGGTCGATTTGCGTTTTATATACATTCAAAAATAACAATTTATTCGTTTGCTGCGATTGTACTAAGCACTGGCATTGTACGGACCTGATAGCAATTATACCTGTTTCTCTATAGTGTCTGGAAATAGATAAAAGAATGTTACTAGCGATTATTACTCCTACGTTTTGAAACAAAGAGGAACGAATTTAGTTTGCATCTGTTTAAATTATCAACTTTTAATTGTACCCTAAAGTTATTAGATATGTTTTACTTATTAGCTGCCTAATTTTCTGTATTCATCCAACCAGTTTTACGTTAAGATATTGGGAGTGAATAACAAAAGATCATTAATGTTTGCTTCAGATAACGGCAAAGCCAGGTACAGTTTTACAAAATTTATAAAACTGGAACTCTCTTTCGATGACGAGTTCACCACCGACGCTCGAGAAGAGTACTGGCGCAATTCGTTTCTTATTGCTATAGTTGCTATTCAGACACCTGCTAAAGATACCTTTAACGTATTTGATGGCATTCCGTCACAGTCGGGGTTTCAAGTGCCCTTTGGAAACACGTATTGTGCAGTTCGAAAGTTTGTCAGGAAAAACAACTATCTAATAAATCTGGCATGAGCGGAAGTATACACTCCCCATGACTAAGCGAACAAGAAAAGTGAAGCATGTATAAAAGACGCTTTACAACTTTTTAGATGTCCAAAATGTATTTTGATATCAGCGAAAGGCTAGAAGACTAGATAGAAGATAAGGCAAGTATGAGAATTGCACTAGCTATGTATGGTAGTCTTCCGTGGTATCAGAAATTTCAAAACGTAGATATATATAAAAGATGTAAAATTCTTACGGCTAAAAATAATAAAATCCTTAAGGAACACCAAACTTAGTGCAAGGATAAATGACTTAGCGGCACAGTTAGTTTCACAGATCACTGTACTTCATCAGACGACAAACTGAGTGAAGTTGCAGAGCTTCGTTCCCTATACCATAGCGCAATGAACAACCTGCGAAATAAGACAGAAACTAGCAACGAAGGGCGACAAGTCAGCAACTTATCTAGGACAACAGTTGCGACTGCGAGCAATAGCACTGGCAGGATACGGGAGGAGGGTTTACTATCGTGCAACGTCGACAAACAACAAATAAAATAATACTTCAAGTTCGCAACACGACGTAGATATGAATACTTAT
Organism: Clitarchus hookeri; assembly: GCA_002778355.1. Classification (NCBI taxonomy): domain Eukaryota; kingdom Metazoa; phylum Arthropoda; class Insecta; order Phasmatodea; family Phasmatidae; genus Clitarchus; species Clitarchus hookeri. The sequence goes on from NQII01007678.1 coordinate 4,610, forward strand.
AGGACTGCCACCAGGAACATCACGATGCACTCAAACTGACAATCTAAACTTTCGCTCAGTGAAAAGAAGTCCGTGTGTCAAATGGAAAATAAAAATTTCAAACGACACTTTCTTGTGCGCATTGCAGTTTCTTGCAGTCATAACAAATTTTTAGCAATAACCAAATAACAAAACCATTTTCTCTAATAGTAACAATAATAAAAGTTGTGGTGTGCAACATTTTTTATAATGAAATAGTTGCAAGTAGCAAGAAGGAGAAAGAGCGTCTGTGGGATTGCGCAAACTCCACAAGCATATAAGTAATGCAAATTAAGTTAACCGAATAAATAATTACCTAAAAATTATTTTATTTATATTTTTTATAATAATTCAGAAATGTTTAACAAGTAGCTATTCAGTTAACATTTTGAGTGAAGATGGCCCCTTCATTGAGCTGATTTTAATTATTTTTAATTTTTGTTGAAGTGAAATATTTAATTTAAAAAAATATTATTATTTTATTAAAATATCATAAAGTTGATTATAAATTTGGAATTGTATGAACACGATTAAGAGGAACTCTCTACTTGAGGTATCTGTTAAATTCTAGGCTATTTAAATACGGTGGTAATATACAGTAATTATTACTTTTTACGTTTATTTTCCATAAGAAAATTTACAAGATATCACAGTTCAGAAATTGTTAGGTCAATGAATCCAAGATAAGAATTATTTCAAATCTAAGTCCAATTTCAACGAACTAATCTGGTTTCATGGAAAAGAATTTACATCTAGAATTAAGAATCAGATAACGTAATAAAATTAAGTGGTTTATAAATAAATGACAGCGAAAATTTTTGGCACTATTTTAAAGCAATGGCTAAGTAAAATACTGGTATTGCCTTTCGTCATAACCTTTTCATAACACGACTTTAAATAGCCAAATTATTGGCAAAAAAAAGTGTTTCGAGCGTTTTGTAGAATATGCGTGAATACTGTTAATTGAACTCAAACAACATGTACAATTAAAAAAAAAAAAACCCTGTCCTTAAACTTTTAAGTCCTCAGCTTACTGCTGTGTAGTACCAAAAATACGAAAATTATTTTTTGACTAACTCAAATTCTATATCATATTTTTTATTTAAAATATCCACATATTTGAGCCCAATTGTTATTTTTACTCCCAGATTTACCTCGGGTGCTATTTCCTCCTCCACGTAAAATACCATTTTTGTTTTGGTGCATTGAAGGTAATCAACAAAATAACTTCTGGTAACTACTACCCAGAAATATTTAACTTAATTGTTTCCAATAAATTCTCTAAAGGATAAACTAACTATACAAACAGCAATACAACTTGTTTGATACAGTAAACCATAATTTATTTAATGTTAAATTAGGATATGTTGTTCTTCACGAACAATAAGTAAAATGTCATTAGTGATTAACAAAATTACCAAAAAATATATTGTATAGAAACCCATATCTTGTACCTTTAAATAAGGCGCACTGTTTTACGTTTTGTTTATTATTTATTATTTTCGAGGATAGCATCCATGTTTTGAAACATTTGTCTCTACATAAAAGGCTTTTCACGGTTAATTAATAATTTCTAAATTCCCTGCTTCGGATCTACTTTTCTTATCATTTTGTATCATTCCGCCATGAATAAAATTAGCCTTGCCACGTACCGCCTCACTTTATTCAGATGTTATCCAGGTGAAAATTTAAATTGCTAGGAAAGTAAATATGTTGTTAAAATACACNCCGCCTCACTTTATTCAGATGTTATCCAAGTGAAAATTTAAATTGCTAGGAAAGTAAATATGTTGTTAAAATACAAATTTTTGTTCTTTTGAGTATAAAACAAGAAACAGAGATTTCAGACGCCATACATTTAAACTTTCGTCCGTAATATGTCAAATAGTGTAACTATTTTTATTAAATCGCTGCCAACTTAACTTAGAAACTGCATNTAACTATTTTTATTAAATCGCTGCCAACTTAACTTAGAAACTGCATACCAGTGCGTAGGCCTGTAAGTAGTTATGAACAGTGATTTTATTTCTAATATTGATTTTAAAGTGCTCACTTTACCGTGAACATCTTCTACACGTGCGCGTGGGTGTAAAATTACAAATTGGGAAAATATACAAGGTGTTATTATAAATTTATGAGGTTTATTTTCAGACAACCCGGGCGATTAGCTTTCGCAAGATTATTAATTTTATAATATAAATTTATTAATTGAAAGGCGAATACACACAAACTGTTACCTCAGGTGTCATAATACTTTAAGTGAAACTGTTATTATTACATGAATTTCTCTCAGCTTTATTTTATAAGTTCATACTCACAGTAAAACAGAGCACATGTGGCCACTGGGAGATACGAAAATGTGCTTGCTTCATGTTCGTTCAGTCAATAGTGCAATGATGATTCACAATCTGGAAAGCACTTTATTAAATGATGCCTAAAAAATTAAGTACGAAGAAGTAAACATGTTATACGTGTGTGAGTGTTTGTATATATAAATGTGTGTGAAAGTAAAGCAAGTATAACTTATTTATAAAAAACCTGTGTAAGAATAACGGTTCTTTTATTTATTAGAAAACAAGAATTTTACTCGATAATTTAATTCTAAGCGTCATAGTAGGCAAACTGCACAGATAACATTGACTGTCTTGAGTTATTAGCTATTGTTGTTCCACTTTATAAAAAAAGATAAAAAACCGAGGAACATTCTATGCGTAAAGCTAAATATTAGTTTGTATAAAGGCGTGTCGTAGATTTTAATAAGGACATTACATATAACTATTTTCATAGAAAAACTTGTTCCTATTCGTAGGCACATAATTCCTCAAGTAAGCAATATTACAAATTAATAAATTGATCAAATATACTCTGTAAAAAAATTTTAACAACTCTACAGGTTGTGGTGTATATATAATTTATTTAAGTTTATTAGCCACGGAAACAGTGGGTTTTAAATGGGAGAGCTACAGTGACATAATTCAAAAGGTGCTGCCGTACTATTTGTCGGTGACTTGGAGCTTTTGGTCAACCCTGCCTTGAAAAGCCACAACAGTATAAAAAGAAAGTAAGAAACATTAAGAATTTAACATTTGTATGCACTCTGCCTTTATGTTTCGACGACTACCTTTTTTTAAATTTTCATCACCATAGCCCAATTTCGGTTACCAATGAAATGTCCCCGAAATATTTTGTTTATAATTTTTCATTATATCATTTCTGATCAATTATATAATGAATTCCAAGCGTAATTTAAAACTATCTGTAATTTTTTCACTTAAATATGAAACTGTTACGTACCATTTAACAAACACGAACGTATTAGTTATTCTGACGCACACATTTTTATAACGTGATTCAGCCACAGTTTAGGGTTCCAGACCCGGCAACTGCATATCAGTTGTAATGCACTGGTTAGTAGGAAGCGTTTTACATAATGTTGACAGTACCACACTGACAAAAATAGTTATACCTTCAACAATAAAGAGTATAGTACATTAAATTTGCATCTCACTGCTATTACCATGCTATGAAGTCATTCCGCATGGCCATGTAGTGACATTTTACAGGAATTAAATTTGGGTGCCTACTTCCTGGCGTTCATGTGTTTCCCGGTCTCCGAGCAATAACTTTAGATACTTTAATATTGTGTCTTGGACTTTCGAAAATAAGCATAAGTGGAAATTTTCCTAAATTTTTAATTTTGTAATTTTTATCTAATTTGAAAATTATTTTAAAAAATTAAAATTTATTTGGACGTAGAGTAAAATTGGGAATAATTATGTTCTCTGTTATAATAAACATATATACAGAGGAAAATAATTAACATTTAAAAAAAAGTTTATAGTTATCCCGATTTTATTTAATTTAGGATATATATGCATATATTTATCGAACTACTATAAAAGTTTTTGTAGTCCACTGACTAAGTAAATTCATAAAACTTCAAGTATTTAAGCGTTGTTAATAATGTGATTTAAGACCAGTGAAGTTGCAAGTCACATATAGGATATGTCGTCTATTGCTGTTTATTCTCTATGGTACTAAAATACTCGCCGCATAATTTTTTATTACAAATTTGGGGCAATAAAGATAATGCAACATTAAATCGATTTTTCACCAGGTTGTCGATTCGACACCAAATGAAAAAAGAAATCGCTTTATTAACAATTAATAATCACCAGTGACATAACGTTTCTGTCTTACATGCCAGTCACTTGCTTCTTACATAATAGCACTCGCTAAAGCACCAGACACTCATTCAAATACCGAGACTCGTCTTGCAACTTAACATTCACTTTGTTCGTCAGCTTCGTAGCTCATTAATTCCATACTTATCACTCATTCCGCAGTATTGGAGTAGTCCACAATCTTCGCGGCAGTTTGCAATCTTTGGGTAGTCCGTACTCTTTGAGCGGTTTGCAGTGATCGGAAGAGTCTCAAATTGTCCAACATTCCTCATTGTTAGATAGTCCTCATGTATGAAGCATTCAGAAATTAAAAATTCCAGTCTTTAGTCTGCATTTTATACAGAAACCGCGAGAACTTGCAAACTTGCAATACCAATGCATAATTAGATACAAAATGTTAACCTAAATGACTTTCGCTTACAGCATTCCTTTAAGTATGCGAACACAACAACTGTATGGCAGTTTAAAAGTACTCAGAAAGGCACAAACTATTTTAAGCAGGATGATTTTCACAAGTTTTAAACTAATTTACAGTACTTATGTAAATTTTTTGTGTCGAGACCATTTGCGTCTCACGTCTATATGTGGTTTACGAGTAGTTCCTAATTTATTTATTCAATATAACTACTTAAATGTTTTTTTCATCTCTTCGATGACTGAATTTATATCTCTCATATCTAAATAATATCGGACTATTTGCAACATGGTAAAAACCTAAGCTTACTGACCTATTCTTCTCGTTTTTAAATGACAAAGCATTATTTACAGTCTTGTTGTTTTTTTACCGTTATCAATGATAACTAATCATTGTTCGCAGATCCATTGGATATATCTGGGAGAATGCTATGTAAGTTATCATTTNCGTTATCAATGATAACTAATCATTGTTCGCAGATCCATTGGATATATCTGGGAGAATGCTATGTAAGTTATCATTTTCAGTACATTCATCTGTAGTACTTATATCATGATTTGTCTCTTTTCTGTCTTCACATTTACTTATAACTCACCCTACGTGACACTGCAAAGCGTGTCCACGCTGATAGTATAATCACAGAAATTAACAGTGCATAATCTACGGGAAGCCTTTGTGAAATCGTGGTTTTGAACATTTAATTTTCTCCTTGTACTGAAATACTTAAAATTATAGACCACAAATTCTTCCTTCATGTGCATAGCCATTGAATTCTTAACTAACTNCTTGTACTGAAATACTTAAAATTATAGACCACAAATTCTTCCTTCATGTGCATAGCCATTGAATTCTTAACTAACTAATTTTTTTTCACCACAGTCTGGCATATCAATCAGCACTCGATTTATTATAATATTTTCTGAGCTTGATAAAGAAGAAAACATGTTAGTGGAATGAAGATGTCTCAGTGTTATTGGAAAATCCGGACAGCACACCAACCCATCCGAAATTCTTCAGGTGTGAAAATATGATTTTCTGAAATGTCGCTTAATCAGTAGCGTATGGAGGAAAAAGTGAGGGNATACTCTGTTAAAAAATTTTAACAACTCTACAGGTTGTGGTGTATATATAATTTATTTAAGTTTATTAGCCACGGCAACAGTGGGTTTTAAATGGGAGAGCTACAGTGGCATAATTCAAAAGGTGCTGCCGTACTATTTGTCGGTGACTTGGAGCTTTTGGTCAACCCTACCTTGAAAAGCCACAACAGTATAAAAAGAAAGTAAGAAACATTAAGAATTTAACATTTGTATGCACTCTGCCTTTACGTTTCGACGACTACCTTTTTTTAAATTTTCATCACCATAGCCCAATTTCGGTTACCAATCAAATGTCCCCGAAATATTTTGTTTATAATTTTTCATTATATCATTTCTGATCAATTATATCATGAATTCCAAGCGTAATTTAAAAGTATCTGTAATTTTTTCACTTAAATATGAAACTGTTACGTACCATTTAACAAACACGAACGTATTAGTTATTCTGACGCACACATTTTTATAACGTGATTCAGCCACAGTTTAGGGTTCCAGACCCGGCAACTGCATATCAGTTGTAATGCACTGGTTAGTAGGAAGCGTTTTACATAATGTTGACAGTACCACACTGACAAAAATAGTTATACCTTCAACAATAAAGAGTATAGTACATTAAATTTGCATCTCACTGCTATTACCATGCTATGAAGTCATTCCGCATGGCCATGTAGTGACATTTTACAGGAATTAAATTTGGGTGCCTACTTCCTGGCGTTCATGTGTTTCCCGGTCTCCGAGCAATAACTTTAGATACTTTAATATTGTGTCTTGGACTTTCGAAAATAAGCATAAGTGGAAATTTTCCTAAATTTTTAATTTTGTAATTTTTATCTAATTTGAAAATTATTTTTAAAAATTAAAATGTATTTGGACGTAGAGTAAAATTGGGAATAATTATGTTCTCTGTTATAATAAACATACATACAGAGGAAAATAATTAACATTTAAAAAAAAGTTTATAGTTAACCCGATTTTATTTAATTTAGGATATATATGCATATATTTATCGAACTACTATAAAAGTTTTTGTAGTCCACTGTCTAAGTAACTTCATAAATCTTCAAGTAACTAAGCGTTGTTAATAATGTGATTTAAGACCAGTGAAGTTGCAAGTCACATATAGGATATGTCGTCTATTGTTGTTTATTCTGTATGGTACTAAAATACTCGCCGCATAATTTTTCATTACAAATTTGGGGCAATAAAGATAATGCAACATTAAATCGATTTTTCACCAGGTTGTCGATTCGACACCAAATGAAAAAAGAAATCGCTTTATTAACAATTAATAATCACCAGTGACATAACGTTTCTGTCTTACATGCCAGTCACTTGCTTCTTACATAATAGCACTCGCTAAAGCACCAGACACTCATTCAAATACCGAGACTCGTCTTGCAACTTAACATTCACTTTGTTCGTCAGCTTCGTAGCTCATTAATTCCATACTTATCACTCATTCCGCAGTATTGGAGTAGTCCACAATCTTCGCGGCAGTTTGCAATCTTTGGGTAGTCCGTACTCTTTGAGCGGTTTGCAGTGATCGGAAGAGTCTCAAATTGTCCAACATTCCTCATTGTTAGATAGTCCTCATGTATGAAGCATTCAGAAATTAAAAATTCCAGTCTTTAGTCTACATTTTAGACAGAAACCGCGAGAACTTGCAAACTTGCAATACCAATCCATAATTAGATACAAAATTTTAACCTAAATGACTTTCGCTTACAGCATTCCTTTAAGTATGCGAACACAACAACTGTATGGCAGTTTAAAAGTACTCAGAAAGGCACAAACTATTTTAAGCAGGATGATTTTCACAAGTTTTAAACTAATTTACAGTACTTATGTAAATTTTTTGTGTCGAGACCATTTGCGTCTCACGTCTATATGTGGTTTACGAGTAGTTCCTAATTTATTTATTCAATATAACTACTTAAATGTTTTTTTTCATCTCTTCGATGACTGAATTTATATCTCTCATATCTAAATAATATCGGACTCTTTGCAAAATGGTAAAAACCTAAGCTTACTGACCTATTCTTCTCGTTTTTAAATGACAAAGCATTATTTACAGTCTTGTTGTTTTTTTATCGTTATCAATGATAACTAATCATTGTTCGCAGATCCATTGGATATATCTGGGAGAATGCTATGTAAGTTATCATTTTCAGTACATTCATCTGTAGTACTTATATCATGATTTGTCTCTTTTCTGTCTTCACATTTACTTATAACTCACCCTACGTGACACTGCAAAGCGTGTCTACGCTGATAGTATAATCACAGAAATTAACAGTGCATAATCTACGGGAAGCCTTTGTGAAATCGTGGTTTTGAACATTTAATTTTCTCCTTGTACTGAAATACTTAAAATTATAGACCACAAATTCTTCCTTCATGTGCATAGCCATTGAATTCTTAACTAACAAATTTTTTTTCACCACAGTCTGGCATATCAATCAGCACTCGATTTATTATAATATTTTCTGAGCTTGATAAATAAGAAAACATGTTAGTGGAATGAAGATGTCTCAGTGTTATTGGAAAATCCGGACAGCATACCAACCCATTCGAAATTCTTCAGGTGTGAAAATATGATTTTCTGAAATGTCGCTTAATCAGTAGCGTATGGAGGAAAAAGTGAGGGNCGAAATTCTTCAGGTGTGAAAATATGATTTTCTGAAATGTCGCTTAATCAGTAGCGTATGGAGGAAAAAGTGAGGGAGTAGTATTCCCTGATCGAAGTGGCGGTGAAAGAAAGGCCCAATGAATGCATATGGCCAAGTGGGAGTCACCGTTATTATTGACAAGAATAAGGCTTTAACCGGTTCTAGTATAGAACAAGTCTTCAAAACCTCGTTATCGGTAGTCATATTCAAGGGGCCGAATAAAAGTAGCTGTAATTTTTTGAAACGACCAGTGGGAGAATATTTACAGCCTTTTCTTAGAGCGGTTCGAACCCTCATTACATGAACTCGGGTTCGGTCGCCGCCGGGTGGCCCAGCCCCGTCGACGGGCGAACCCAGCCGTCTCATTTGCGATTCCGGAAACGTGCGGGACATGAAGACCCCAAGCCGCTCCGTCCTCCTTACCCGTCCTGCTTATGAGAAACGCTTTGTTGCAGATGCCCTCGTGTTGTTAGGTCGGGCGCGGACGTGCGCGTGGCGATCAGGTTGCTCCGGACAACCAGCCACCGCCTATCCTTATTGTTATTTTCATGGCGGTTTTACGGCGGGCGCACTCGGCGGCGCTTCCGATCCGACACTTCTCCTTTTCCACTCCTCCTCCTTCGTCTTCCGGCCATTCTCTTATTCGCTTCATCTCGTCCCTCAGACTCCCTCCAGATATATAGCCCGACATCCTTTGAACCTTCCATTTTCTCTATCACTCCTCAATCTCGTGCTTCCTCTCGACTCTCCTTCCCCTTTACCATCCGACTATCCCCAGGACACATACACCCTTTCCCCTCGGCCCCTCGCCAGAAACCCTATTTCTTCCCCTCCTTCAGGACGGCGGCGCAAGCGCGCGCACTTAAGAGACACGGAATCAAAGCCGCCCCGCAAATTTTTTCGAGGCTTCTGTAAAACCCTCATTTGAATTTAGATTCGGGGCGGACCTTCGCAGAAGGAGCCTCTGGTTTTATGACTAAAGGGATCTGTCTCTTTTTCCGTTCTCGTCTCTCTTCTTTTCCCTCTTCCGTTTTTTCGCCTTGTTGACACGGGCAAAATGGGTTCCGCTGAAACAAAAACAACCAGAGTTCTTTTTTGTTAAAGTATCCCGTTCGTTTGCAGAATAAAAATCAAAAATGAAATAGCTGCCGCAAAGGCTAGAAAAATTTTTCTCGTATCGTTAAAAATAAAGCAAATCTTCTTCTGTAATACCTTCCTTCACAAAGCAGACAACCCTCTAAATTTTATATTAGATTTTTTTTTTTTCGGAAAGTTTTGCTTACTGAGCAAAACAGAATTTTGCATGTGTTTGCTTTTTATAAACACGAAGTAGATATATATCGCAATGAAACAATCACTCCCGTAATATGTGATACAAATTTATAGCTATATTGCTTCCTGGAAAATCGTGTATCATATTCGTAGCCTATCCGTCAAATTTCTCGCACATTTTTACATAATGTGTGCAGAAAACAATACANAATCGTGTATCATATTCGTAGCCTATCCGTCAAATTTCTCGCACATTTTTACATAATGTGTGCAGAAAACAATACATATAGAAGAGTGGGTGTGTTACATTTGAGTACACAAAATGTTGCTGCAGATTTCTGTAGTGTATGGTTCTAATTTATCTACCAAATTGTCCTGGAAGCCATCTCTCTTTAACGCTATACCCACGGCAGAAACGTACGAACTATGAATAAATTAACGATGCAGCAGAATGCGTTANACGAACTATGAATAAATTAACGATGCAGCAGAATGCGTTAATTTAAAAACAGAAGCCCCTCAACTTAAAAAAAATATTCGTTTGGAAGCGTTTCTAACACAGCGCACGCGATCAAATTTCAGGGTATCGTTAACAATTACCTCACTGATTGACGGCACGCTCTTCCAATGACCCAGATACGCAGCTGCTCCGCACCAATGGAAGCGCAGATAATTGGCAGTGCCATTAATTACAGATATCGTGTTCCACATAATGCTGGCATCGATATTTTACACGCATAAAAAATTACTGCTACATTTGAATTCATGGCGATCTCCATTATGACGCGCTCACAGGAGTAGAAATCGCAGAGCGCCTCCAATTCACACATACAGCATACATTTTACGAATTTACCTTCTCGAATAGAAATATTCTGGAAACAAATGCGAATTTAGCTTCCTTTATTTACGATACTAAATGTTACGTTTCATCGTGCCAATTGTTAGGCCCCAGGTTTTATACTTGGTTTTCACAGGTAAATTCTTAGCTTCTCGGTCAGTGCCAACTGTGTATTCTTACGTCGGAAGTGAAATTAATATTGTAATGAAAATTAAAGCTTGCACACTACTGTAGATCAAGTGACAATTAAGTTGGTAGAATCCGAAACGAGTTAAAGTCACATAAATTTTTGTTTCCATAAGTGTAAAACAGAAAAAAAAAATGTAATAATTTAATTCATTATATATTTCAATACCGCAAGTTCATAAAATTTTAACGCCTCAGAAACTACAGCGCCTTATTGGTAGCAAACATTATTGTAAGTATGACGTTACGTGTTTGGTTCAATTACATGTTGATACACGCGACAATTAGTTTTTCAAATGTTTATTTTAAAACACTGCATTAAATATGTCCAAACGATGTCAGGGAGATTCACTGAAACGAAATTCCCTATATCCAGTTCGTTGAACATTTTAATGATATCGTATAAGCGAAGATACTCATTTTTTCTCCGTGCTTTCGATACGCCAATCCCTCGTACATACACCATTTCATCTCATCATGAGCATTCTTCACGCTCTTTTGGAACGACAAGTGCACTGAGGGACGCTCGCTTGAGCCCAAAAAAACATTTGTTTCTCTAGTTTTAAACAACTGTATAGTAACTGACACTTCAGTTATTACTAAAAAATCTGCCACGAACAAGAAAAATTCAGTTTAACCGATCATAGAATAGGCAGTTTAGTTGTACCAAAAGTTTGTCAGAACAATCTACACTCGTGCGTGAAAAATGCAACACCATGCAGGAAACATGTAAATGAAACGAAACTCACTGGAAATAGAATGCAATGTATTAGAATTTGAGAACGATTGTGCATACCTAGGGGCACTTGTTTTTCGCGAAAAAAATTCAGGACATGTAGTGTTCTAACGCACTTTAGCTGAGAACTACTTTCGTTATTAGATCATTTGAATTGTTACGTGCCTTATCTGTCTGTTTGCGAACCACGGACGGCCAGTATCGGAGAAGCTTAATGCTGATTGGTTCACTCATGTAACAGACTGTCTTCGCACAAATGCAAGCGGCCAATTGTCAAATGAATACTGCAATTGTGCACACATAATATTGAAGCCTAGCCTCCGCGTAAATATTTTCGTGAAAAATAGGTGGCACTATGCATACCTAGACGCAGCAGTGTCCTCTGAAGTGAGGTGTAAAAGCGTATAAATAGAGGACTGTTGCGGATCCAGGCAAAGCATTGTTGTTCATCGTCCGTGACACGTTAACTTTAGAGACTCCTAGTATCAGTATGCATTATCAACGTGAAATAAAATGGCATATTTTAATCCCGTTACGTAATTTGAATGGGTTCGAATGATCGAGTTGCGAGAAAGGAAGTTTTCATACCGCGTAATTGCTATGTTCATACAGGGCGTAATGTCACTATTGTAATGCCAGTCTCGAGGCAGCGGACTACAGAGAACAGGACGAGTCGAAAACCTGAAACTGAACTTCGAAATAAGTCGACACAACAAAAACCTCATTCATATAGCAGTAATGGATCGTCCATATACGTCTCGAGTGTTAGTAGAATGTTGGAACACTGCAACAGGTCTGACAGCGTCCGCTTCGCAGAGGACTGTGTGCAAGCTTTCGTTTGCAGGAGAGGTTCCCGTCAGACTGAACCACCAAAACCTCAGCCTACACTGAGTAAAACTATTTTAGTGAACAAAAATATTATTTTGGTGGTCAATAAATACTTTTGTCAATATAGACATCACAACATATTTTGTGGCACCGACGACTGTTTTCTCCCCATTTCATTACTCAGAAGAAACCACAAAATAAATTTTTTATCAATACATTGAGTGTGTTCGTAAGCAATAATGTGTTCGTTAGTAGTAGCATACATTAAAAAACGGTAAACTGGTTAGTGGATGTCAAAAAATGCCTTCCTGGTTGCGGAATTTATTACGTAGGTATGGTTCAACTTCTCGGAGACACCAGGATTGGGGAAAGAACCAGCCAAAGTATTTATCAAGGAGCTAGCACTCGCCTTCCACACAATCGTTGAAAATAGAAGTTAGGACGGTCGGATAAGGAATCGAACCATGTTCCTAATTGAATATAAGGTCAGTGTGTTATCCCTCTGCTACTTCGCTCGATGGAGACTCGATAATGCAGTTGTAGTAACTCTAAGAAACGGCACACACGCCAAGGCCTGAACACTTCGCCTCATGGGAAATTTATTCTCTGGAACTATTAATGTGTAAGCCTAATGTTAACATACTTGGAGTAAAGGATCACTGAATCTATCATCAAATTCTTAACATCTTTGCAACAATAATTCGTTTATACTATACTACAAAGAGAAGAGCACGGACAAATATGGCATCGTAGTCAGACCAGAATGTGGCCACTTCCAATGCGCCCGTGTGCATGCGCAGATTATAACGGATGTAGCCTTGTAGTCGTAGAGAACTGTTTTATTCTGAAAGACAAGAATGATATTGCTGCAAATTAAATATTCGGTAGCAGCCATGTGAGTGACGAGATTTGGATGGCTCTTAACATCGAGGTCTTGGGAGCCGATGAGTGCGAAGTGAGGTGAATATGGATCTGCGCGGGAAATGAAAGGGCGGGGAAAATAGGAGATATGCGAGAAAACCCGCTGACCTGCGGTATCGCCCGGTTCCCACATGCGAAAATTTGGAAGCGACTCCGCCGGGAATCGAACCCGGTTCGCCTAGGTGGTAGACGAGCAGTTTGACCACTTCAACACAAGCACTGGTAGTAGCCTTGATACATTTTCTTTAAATAAACTAATATTTTAGAACTAAAAACTTTCGTACTTGTCAATCTACGTGTTATTGTCCACCCCAATTTTTTTTACCAGCAACGAAAGTTCACCTCGATAAGCATCAACCAAATATATTTTGTAACCACTAACAAATATTTTCTTTCAGTTTACAATGGGCTCCATGAACACAACCACTGGCGTGGTACATAGTGGCAACGTGTCGTGATTTCGGACGAGTCCCTCTTTAACTTGGATTGCAATGATGGCCACAAACGAATTCGACGACATCAAAGTGAGCTCCATCTTCCAGATTGCATAGCCCTGCGTCATGCAGTACGGATAATTGGCGTCGTGCTTTCGAGGAAAAACTGGCTATCATAGGCTATGTTAGATGCTACGAATCGTTAACACTCGCCATCGCTTCTTCTGTAGCCTGCATGCTCGTAAGATGTGTAACCTACTGAGCATGTATAGGATATGGTCACTCGGCCACTAACCCGTCATTCTCATCCAGCATCAAATACAGATGAACTGTAGACTTAGTTATAAGCAGCCTGGCAGGCGATTACCGAGGAACACGTCCAAGGATTGTTATTATTGGATGCCTCGGCGTGTAGCCGCTCTTATTTCAGTACGTGGAGGCCTACAACAAACAATAAAGATTTTTCACAAGCAACATTCTTGTATTACTATGAAAATAAACTCGTTTATTTGTAATACTATTAGAAATGCGTGTAACAATTTTTCTCCCGTTCAGATGATTCCTTCATTGTACTGTATTTCTTCCAAACTTTCGTGCACCTGATCATACAAAAAATATTTTGTTAGAAGAGTTGATTTTTTTTTTATTTTNTCATTGTACTGTATTTCTTCCAAACTTTCGTGCACCTGATCATACAAAAAATATTTTGTTAGAAGAGTTGATTTTTATTTTTTATTTTTTTTTGGTTGAGGTGTGAAATACTCTTTTAGGTCAAATATAACTTAAAGTAGCGTTCCTCACGTGGGTGCGGCAGTCCGCTATACTTAGTATCGGCTTCAATTCTCCGACGTCGTATCTGGGGCAGGTGGTACCCCAGTTCATTTTTACACCATAAGCTGGTTACATAGTGCAGTGTGCCGAAATATATATTTTTAATTTAAATGGTAGCACGCTGTCCGCTAACGTAAATGTAATAACAGCGAATTGTAAAATAAAGAAAAATTGGCTCATATGGTTTACGTTTTACTGAATAATTTTGTAATATTCATTGTAAATAAATAACTCCTTGATGTCAATACTTTTTTATTTTTCTTGAAAGGGCGTGGGATATGCATTTCTGCTAAACGTGTTTTTAAAATTGGTAGGTTTCTGGTAGCCAGTATAGAAAATCCAAGAAAAGGCAATCCCAGACAGGAAGTTTCGCCAACATTCTTACATCGTACAATTGGAGATTGGTTTGCGACGCAACGTTGCATGCTAAATAATGCGTCACCCTGGTAACATCACAGAGTAGATAAGCGCACAGAGACGAAATGGCGTGGTAGTTCCTACTATCCGAGCGTATCCCTTCTCTGCTGCGAAATGTTCCCTATTGACTGGGTTGTTGGCCAGCGAGTGGGTTACCAGGTGCTGATTCACGAACGGCGTTTCAGCATTTTGCTTGCTGGTGTAACGATTTTGCTGGCGTTTCCCTCTGGAGTTTACAATATAACCGACTGTTCCACCTATGTATTCTTATGTACTCCGTCTAAAATATTTGCCCACGAAGTGCTGCCGTTGCACTGGATACAGAACTAGTTCACTTCAACATGCTGGGGTTTCTGCATGGTTACATTGGCTTCGAACTTTTTCCGATCGTTATTAATTTTTTTATTCAAATAAAACTGGTTCTGTAAGCACGTCAGAACGACTATTTTTTCTTTGCTGATCTCCGAAACAGTATTATTAAGATCACTGTCGATATTTCTGCATTAATTGAAATAAATTTAAAAAAATACGGTAAACGGCGGAATACTTTGTGTCGTTACAGTAAAAGTCAGATTAGTCATAAATAAAACAAAATCGCCGTTAAAAAATTATGGAAATTTTTTTAAATAATAACGAGAGTTTTCATTCAGTTATAGAGGTGTAACCAGATATTCACGTTGGTAACCAATTAAATGAATTCCTTTTTGTATGACTACTGTAACATTTTCTCATTAACAATTTCAGCCTTTAGTGTAACCGCACCCTAAAATTACGGCCTCTTAATTTATTTTTCAATACTGCATTCCACAGATTTATAAGACTTCCATATTATATATTGTCATATTTCTTAAATTAATGTTTTGCAATCTTGCAAATTTGTAAAAGTAAATATAAATTGCAACCAATTAAAGAAGTAATAATGTTTGATAAATGATTTTGCTCGTAAGTACGTTGTATAGTGTTAATTTTAATTATTTAAGCATATTTTTATCTTATATATGTAAATATGATACGAAAATGTCTATATCTCTTTAAATAGTTAGGCCGCGGTACTGAGTGGTTAGCCTTCGCTCCTCCAACCAAGGCGAACTGGGTTCAATCCCCAGCCGGGTCAATCCCGAATTTTCGCATGTGGGAATCGTGCCGGACGATGCCGCTGGTCGGCGGGTTTTTTCGGGAATCTCCCGTTTCCCCCGCCGCGGCGCTGTTCCATACTCCCCTCAATCACCCTCATCTGCTCACAAGACCTCGCTGTTAAGAGCTATCCAAATCTCTTCACTCACTCACTTTAGTTACTACATTTACATTTCACTTCTGCGTTTTTGTAAACTTCATGAGAGAAGTGTTAATTGTAACTAAGTTGTAAACTCGAAAATGTTCTATAATTTTATATAAATCTGATCATTAAGAAATCTACAAGAAAAAATAATTACTAAAAATATAAATTTATTTTCTGTACGTCCTTTTAACAGCAAGGTCATTAGATGCGAAATCAGTGGGTCGGGAAGTAAAGTCCAAGTAATGAAGCGGCAAAACCAGGTAATAATTAATCATCCTAGCATACGCGTGGAGCGACATGATAAAACCGAAATTATGGGTGTGGGACCGGAAATAAAACTCAGGAAACCACGAGTGCAAGTCCAGTGTGTTCGTACTGCGTCATCCCGCTCGGCTGCGTACACTTTAACTTCGTCCACGCCAGCGGCGTCCAGTGAACTGTTGCAAGGTAAGCTGTGTTTTCTTTGTGCTATACCCGATCGTTTGCTAGTTAAAACATCGTCCACTTAAACGTAGTAGTGCAGTTGACGTCACAGCGCGCGTATAATGAGTGCCTCACCGCTCTCTCGTGAGTGGCCGCACTACATGCAGTTTCACCCCGCCCAACACTGATTACTGCACAGAAAATTTATATTGTTGCTACAAAAAAAAGGCACTATTGAGGCATTTCTTTAATCACTTATGTTGTAGTAAAATTAATAATGTTGCGACAAAGTTACTTAATGTTAGCCATTTACAAAATCTTATATTACTACAATGCAAGCATACTGTTGCATTTTTAACGTTAACAAAACATATAAGTTATGTTGCTGCAACCAGAAGTTGTATTACGCTAAAATTAACAGGAAGAACAAAATATTTTATATTACTGCAACATTAAAGAATGGTCCAACCAACAGGTCATACTAACTAGTCGTCGTTAAATGGCGGATGGTAAGGTACAGAAATAACCTCTTAAAATGAAACCTATGTATTTTAAATTTTAAAGTATAGTTGGAAAAATTTATGCAGCTTAGACGATCTCCCAAGCCTAGCAAAGCAGTTTACGTGTGCCCATTTTGCATATATCTATAGGGCATAAAGTATTCCCACGTAACGAAAGAGAACTGTTGTTTGTCGTTACGTTGCACGCACACTGAAAGAAATCAGCAGAGAAAATTGAACAGGATAGTTCTGTAATGGCATTTTATGGTAGCAACAACTAAACTTTAGTACCAGCAACAGAATGTTCTGTAATGCTTTACAATTCAAATTGTTAGTAGAACAAACTAAATATTGTTAAAAGTTATCCTGTTGTGGGAACTATATTTTCTGTAGCCGGAACAGCGTGTTATGCAGTAAAAACTATACAGACAGTCGTGAACACAATCTTACAGTATTGTTACGATAACAGAACAATATATTGTAAAAAAAAACAGTGCTGGGTGGTAACTGCAACAGAATGTTCTGTAGAAATCACCTCGTTTTCTTTCAAATGTTTACAGAAAACCTATGGTAGCTACAACGTGGTCGTGGACTGTTGGGGGTTCCATCCGATTCTGTTAAGATTACAGAACTTGTATTGTAGATTTAACCAACAACTTTTGTAATTACAACAGTCTAGCGGAATGTAAGCGGTACCCTCTGATATTGTTAAAACTTTACAGAACTAGAATTGTAACGTTAACAAACAAGTACGGTCATTACAACAGTGTCGCGGACTGCTAAAGGCACCCTCTAATTCTTTTGAAGATTATAGAACTAGTAGAATTTACAGTACAGAAGAGAATTAGGAAAATGTTGCTATGAGAAGTTATATTTATTTAGTGGAGGCTGTTGACAATCTGTTTGAGTAATGTGCTCTTTTTAAAAAGTTAGTAGATACCACCATGTTAGGCGTTAAATGTAATAATAGCAGCAGTGGTGCTGGAAAGTCCTGTTGATTTTTAAGAGACGCATTTCACACAAACAGGACATAAAAATTAAATAATTGACGTCATACTTTAATTGGTACTATAAATTATATGATGTGAAAGGAAAACCTATTTACACAATCGTTACACGTAAAAAAATTTTATATCCGATGACACCCAATGTTTTATAATATAAAAATATATACATCATAAAGGTAAGATTATTTTATTAAATAAGTAAGCTAACTAATATGTGAATTCGTCGCGTCGAGATTCGTCTGCAGATGCGTTACATGACATGCTTAAAAAAAATTAAACAATGTAAATCAATTACATTTAAAAACCAGAACATTATAACTGGTGTAAGAGCTGAGCGGTCCAAGGCGTCCGTCTATTAACACATGGTCCAGCAGTTCGAGGCTGCCTCCATCCAAAAAGAATTTTTCAATTTCTGAAAAATAAATACAGATCGCAGAGCTTCTTCTTAGCCAACGAGTCGACCCGGGAATTACAAAAGAACACACAAGCCTGTTAGGGCTATTATGCAGCTCAGTAAAGGCAACAGAGCAGATAGTCAGGATTAACAGTACGCTTTTGCTGGGGCCACCATGCTGCTCATATAATGCTACAGAACAGATTGTTAGTTTGCACTGCTATATGCTACAGCTGGGTGCACAATCAGATCTGTAGCGCATCAGAGTGACATTGTAGGGAATACCATAAATATATTGCATTCAGAACCCTACTCGTTTTTACTCGCAACGTTGAATTATGTAGAAAGTAATATCGTCACTGGTTCGTGACGCACTGACATTTTACAATATGTTCTGTTGTTACCATATACCTTTAACAATATTATTAGGGTAACCACAACCAAACAGTCTTTTGTTCCGATTTTAACAGTCTTGGAGGGTAACGGCTATGGAAATATGGTTCCTACAACATAATTTTTCTTTCAGTTCTATACTCAAAATATGTATTTTGGTTGCGCATTTTAAGATAGCGCAGCTGTTAGGCTGTCGGAGTTTTTAATGGTGGAGAATGTCAAATACTCAGGGTGCGGGTTCGATCCCCCCTCCCAACTGTAGTTTTTTCCCCTTCCTAATATTTATTTTTCTGGCAAAATAATATTACTTAATTTATTTTACACCGAGAAAATTGTTAACACAAATGATAACATTAGTCCAACACAAATTTTTTTTCCCCCATATAAAACACCACCTTAATGTTGACAGTGCAGTAAGGAGGTAATGCTGTTACAATAATAGATACTTAATGTTACATTAACATTATATTACACTAACAGCAACATTAGTTACTGACGGCTCACAAATAATAAAATATTACTGTTTTAGTAACATTAATACTCTTGTCACAACATTAGACTTATTTCTGTGTGGTTCCTGCTGCGTGCACCGAGTGTATACAGAACTGAGCAAGCACCAGCTTACCTTGCAACACTTCACTATACGCTACTGGTCCACGCAAAATTATATTCTCTACGTCGATGACAATGTTCATATTTACAAGTGGCGAGAAGATAAACATTCGATAGAAATAAATATACTAGACAGGGCTTTCGGGAGTGCTCAATTACCTACGAACTAGTATTCAAACTTGGTAGGAATTTATGTATACATGAGGCGAAGCCATGATGAAATTTCTCCGCTTTGGGGCGCCACTTCATCAGCTCTATATAAGGTAATCTTGGCTTAACTCTGTTACCTTTACAGTGCACAGTGCGCGCAAGTAAATTGTTCTGATCCCTCGCTGCTGTCGCATCATTGTACCTCCTACGCCATTCTACTTCTGGCCAATCTTGCGCATTAACTGCATGTTGCCTGGATCACAAATGCTTTTCGCACAATTACACGAATTGCTGGTGGGAACGTGCGCAAGTTGGGTTAGAAATGTAAAACGTCATCAACGGTACTCTTAGTTACTGAAGGCGAGTGGGCCAACTAGAAGACGCGTGTCGTTTTTTGTATGGTTAGGCTATGTTACGCAGTTAACGTACGTTAATATCATATTTTTGAGAATGTTAAGGTGGGTCGTTCGGCAAGCTAGTTTGTTTTCAATTTGTGCCATCTCGATCTTCATTTTTAACCAACGTGATGTAATAAGCGCACGGTTGTCGTTCCGTTCACTTGGTCAATCAAACATATTGTGTCATGTTCCTGCTCTCCTTCGCATCCCCTTCCCCATTCTGCTCGCGATAGCGAAGGAATATCAGGCGAGCGTAATGTGATAAGCAGCCGTCGATTCACAAAGGATACTGCCGTATGCGGTCGGGATAAGCCTAACGTAACTCACGCGCTCCTGACCTTCCGCAAATTGTATTTCTGCAATTATCTGAAAGAATGTCCTGGTGCATTGTCTTTGTCTCTCTCAACGTGCCTCGGGGTGAGAGAAACCTACCAGATAGGGCCACCGAAAAAACTATTTAAGCCGCATCGAGCCTCCTAGCCGACAGTTTTGAGAGTTGAGAGTTTTGAGGATTGTGCGGCCTTTAGCGACAGATGTGCAAACACCACCGAAGCTAGGAACCAGCAGAGCGTCAAGTGGCGACGAGAGTGACCAGCGGGAGTGAAGTCTACTGACTGCGAGTATCGGTGCAGTGGACATTAAGACTGACAGGCAGGACTACTGAACTTGACGTGTGAATGTAAGACATTTGGAATGTTAGCAAAAGACAGACTTAATATGTGTAACTAATGAGCGTGAATTAATTGACTGCAACCAAAATAGAGACACTCAGATGGTCTTTAATTAGAATTGAGATACACACTATATAGCATGAGTATAACAAAATACCCCAACTTTGAAGGTCTATAAAATCAAAACCAAAAAACCTACAACCTTGATTGACCAATCAAATGAACCGTGGAACTGAGACGTTTGTTAACCATACATTCATAAATGTTCAATGTGACCATAACAAGCGGCCCGAACGTGATAATCAAACTCGTTTCACACTCTTGTCGGCTTGTCTGGTGTTACGGTTTGGGTGCTTCCGTAATTCTCGTTTTGAGGTCGTCATTATTAGCCGGCAATGGTGGACGAAGCAGTTGATCTTGTATGTACCCCACGTTGAAAAAAATCGCACGGGGTAAGATCCGGGCTTCTTGGGGGCCAGTGATGAAAACCCTGGTCACCAGCTGCTCCTTGATCAATCCAGCGTTGTGGCAACGTCTCGTTCTGGTAACCACTAACAGCTAGGTGCCAACGGGTTACCGCACCATATAGGAAGTATCATACTGTCCCCTTCCCACTGACGCGTTGAATGTGAGCTCGTTACCCCCTTACCGCCTCAAACCGAGAATTACGAACGCCATCCAAACCGTAACACCGGACATGCTGACAAGAGTGTGGAACGAGTTTGATTATCGCGTAGATTTCGTTCGGGCCTCTCATGTTATTCACATTGAACATTTATGAATGTATGGTAAACAAACTTCACGGTTTCAAGTTTATTTTGATTGGTCAATCAAGGTTGTAGGTTGTTTGGTTTTTATATTATATATCTTCAAAGTTGGGGTATTCATTTACACTCATCCTGTACACTGCGCTCACTGAGAATAACAAGAACAATAGTGGAGACAGATAGTTCAATGTTGTTAATAATAGTTGACCATTGACCTTGACCTCATGACGATGACCTTGAATGAGGTTCAAACTAAAAAAATCGCCAAAAATCCCAGTAAAATGTGAAAAAATTTTAAAAATATATAAATCGAGGGAAACATTACATTGATAACTCCAACTGCCATGTTGAATGTCTGTGACCTTGTCCCCAATAACCAAAAAACCAATACTCAAAAAAATTGAGAAAAATTTAATAAATTCATAAAAGTCGGCGAGCATATTAAATTAATGAATACGTCCACCATGCTGTATGTCGGTGACCTTGACATTTGACCATGACATGGTGACCTTTGATCTTAAAATAAAATATTGTCAAAAATCCCAAAAATATTATAAACATTTATAAAAAAATATTAAAATTTACATAGAAATTATAAAAATTATAAAAAATTTATTTTTAAAAATATTATTGTTAATAATTTTTACAATTAACATTTTCAGAGGTTTCCCACAGCACCACGCCCATTAGTCGACTGACCCCCTCCTTATACTCATATTGTATTAACATTCCCCTCTCCTACTACTCCCCTTTGCTCATTCTGTCGAATGCACTCTACCTATTATATAGATTTTTTCGTTTGTCATTTGTTTACATTTTAAACATCTAGGTGGCACTGATGACTCCAACCACCATGTTTTATTTGGGTGACCTTCACCTTGACCTCACATCTGTGACCTTGAGGCCGTGCCCATGACTTTGAATAGCATTGAAACACAAAATAAATTAAAAATTGATATAATATTGATACCTGCCAAATGCTGAAGTTTGGAAGTAGGTATTGATTCTGCTCTGCGGCGTGAGGCGCCAGCATTTGATGCTAGCCCTCAGTGACAGGGCGTAGGAATACGTCGACACTGCTGTCTCTAGGTCCGATTTCCTAATAAATTATACTGTATTTGTGAATTCACATAATAGAGTTTTATTGTTGCTTGAACAGGTTAACTGGTACATGAACTCACGAGACAAACTCCCTTCCTTTTCTGTACGTAGATTACGTGATACTTTGCGCGGCGATTTTGCATCGTGGGGGAGGGGAAGATTCTTCGCACTTGGTGTAGAACTACTTATCTGACACTGCAGCGGTGTATTCCCTCGGCTGGCGGCTTGGAACTGCTCTCGAACTTGGTGGGCGTCTCGGCGCCTGGCATCGAAGTTCCTTCTTCCCGGGTCCATGCAGTACTCTGCGCCTGACGACGGCCGGCTGCCGTCGACGTCTGCTCGCGGATTCGCTCCGTCCTCTTCTGTTTCCGTCGGCCGACTGCCCCGCTTGGTGCTCCTCCTCGTGGTTATGTAGGCTTGATCACCATATTCGACTTGCCCCATCTCTGCACGTGTCCGGGGTGCTTGTCGTCCCCCTGGGTCATAAAATACGTGGCCGCTGCTTGTGTGGTCCACAGCCAGCGTGGCATCGTCCCTTGGTTCTGGCCTGGAAGTTTATTGTCCCGTTCTGCACGCACGTCCGCTAAAAGCTCTCATGGTTTATTGCGGTACGAGCCCAGGACAGATGCAGCTGGTGGTGGGATTTCGGTGTCCCTTGGGCAGCTGCAAAATGCAGCTGTGTCCATGCCCTGGTTCCTTCCGTTGTCTCCGGATGTCGTCTGCATGTGCAGGAACAGTTGCACGTGCAGAAACCTTTGGTAGCGTGCCTTTGCAGCTGCGAGGTATCCTGGCGTCCCTCTTCCGGCACGTCCACAAAACCCTTAATCCTTATTGCGGTCGTCCGCCGGTGAGCTTCGCCAGAGCGTGTGTTCTGACGAATAAAATATAGGGACGCAGAATGCGTCAATATAACACATTTTAAAATTTTTTATATTTATACAATTATTTAATGGCATGTTTTAATCAATATTTGCGATCAATCAGCACCATAATCAGCAATTTACACAACAATCCACACACCAATCCACCCCAATCCACTCAAATCTACACCAATCCGCACCAATTCACACACCAATTCACACCAATCCACACCAATTCACACACTAATCCGCACCAATTCACACACTAATCCGCACCAATTCACACACCAATCAACACCAATCCGCACCAATTCGCTTACCAATGCACGCCAATCCACTCAAATCTACACCAATCCACACCAATCCGTACCAATCCACACTAATCCATACAATCCAAGACAATCCTTCGCAATCATTCTCCATGATTCACAGCAACTCATGCCAATCCTTCTATTAATCCCAATCCTTGTATCAATCTCAATCCCTCGAACTATCCCAATCCCTCGCAATCCCCCTCCACAAATCACAGCATCCCAAATCAATCCTTCGATCAATCCCAATGCTTGAATCAATCCCAATCCTTAGTAATCATCCTATGCTATCCACAGCAATTCATGCCAATCTTTAGATCAATCTCAATCCTAAGATATATCCCAATACTTCGATCAATCCCATTTCTTCGATCAATCCCAATTCTTCGATCAATACCAATCCTTCTATCGATTCTTCGATCAATCCTTCTGTTTGTCCCCCAACCCATATGTATAGAAATTATATTAGTTCACCTACTGTCTCCAAATTTGTACATGCCGACAAAATTAATATTTTGTATGCAGTCTACTATACATGCCTTTTTAAACTAAAGTATTTATTATCATTCTGTATGTAGATCTTTCATAGCACCACTTTAAAGTAAATAGGGGAAATAGGATATGGCACACAAAAATAAAAAAACTATTTATTTTAGGATAATTATTAAGTATTTTTTATAATTACAATTTCAGAAGAAAGCAGTTCATCATATCATAGGATATATCCTCCATTCAGTTTATTAATGATTGACGATATCTTGTTAATGTGTATAAGATGCCGCGTTATTGAATGCCAATCAAATATCTGAGTCTATCAACAATTTTATTCGAGTGAAGAAGATATATATATATATATATATATACACACACTTGGGACAGAGGTATACCTGCAGTAAATTTATTTGTAACAAGCTATGCAAATGAACGAAGAAATAATCTCGACCAGCAGATATTGAATCATAATGAACGCATGATTGACACATGATGTGTGTGCGGCCTCTCAATTTTTTTCGAAAATTAACGGGGTCGTTTGCAAATAGAGTGAGATCCCGATATTTCGCATCCCTGTTATTCGTATATCCCGCTAATTCGTACAAATTTGCCGGTCTCTTGAGAAAATCCCTTATATTCGTAAAAAAACAATGCATTCCGGTCCCCTCGATAATACGTATTTATTTTGGTGCTCGAGCTCAATTAAAACGTCTTATAATTATTATTTACAACTTAAAAATCTCGTTAACTCGTAATGTTTTTAACCCTACACTGTACACAAGCTCTAGATTTATGCAACTCGGGCAGAGTAAAAAAGACCGGAAGGGTACTGAGGGACGTAGTAGGGTTCGAAGGGCAGGTAATGACGCCGAGTAGGCTGTGAGGCGATGTGTCTGTGATTCTCAGAACTAAGAGGCTCCTTGCCTTCCGGTCTACGGTTCTGAGAAGGTAGGAAGGAGCAGAGCGAGTGAAAAGTTAGTCAGTTCGGTCTTAGCCATGCCTCCGAAAAGATCTAATAACTGTCTTCCCATTAGAGAAAAAAAAATCATAACCGCCGTGGCTGGTGGTGATAAACAAATTGATGTGTCCAAACGTGATAACGTTCCTCCTTCCACAATAACATCAATTATGAATAACAAGGACAAGATCGCCTCCCAGACATCAGACAGCAAAGTAAAGCGCTTTAAGACTAGTGAGTATCCACAACTAGAAGAGAATTTAAAAAAGTGGTTTGCCCAAGCACGGAATTCGAATGTACCAGTTGGAGGAAACATTTTAAGAGAAAAAGTAAAAGTTTTCGCAGAAAAAAATGGAAATTAAAGACTTTCGTGCAAGTGATGGTTGGTTTGATAGGTTTAAAAAAAGGCACAGCATAAAATTGAAGAAGCTTTGTGGGGAAAGTGCGAGTGTATCGACCGACGTTTGTTCTGAGTGGAATGAAGAATTGGGAGAAATAATCGATTCTTATGATCCCAACAACATTTTTAATGCCGATGAGACGGAGTTATTTTATAAGTGTCTCCCCGACCGATCAATGTGTTTTAAGGAAGGAAAGTGTCATGGCGGAAAAAAATTGTAATGAACGCGTAACCATATTGTTTACCCCCAACATGGATGCATCTGAGAAATTAAGACCGCTCATGATAGGCAAATCAGCCAAACCAAAATGTTTTAAAAACATAAAAACTTTTCCGTTGACCTATCGTTCAAACAAAAAAGCGTGGATGACGGGCGAATTATTAAAGGAATGGATACGATCAGTGAATGTTGATATGGAGAAAAGGCAGCGAAAAATTCTGCTTTTCATGGATAATTGTACGGCCCACAATACCCCACCGTTCAGTCATGTTAATGTTGTGTTTTTGCCTGCCAACACTACTTCTAAGCTGCAGCCTCTAGACAAGGACATAATTAAAACGTTCGAAACCTTTTACCGCAAGGAAGTAAGGATGCAACTCCTTGACAGCATCGAGGATGGAAAGGATCATAAAATCACCTTATTTTCAGACAAGAACATTGCTCACAAGGCATGGCAAAGTGTAAGCGAAAGCACAATAAAAAACGGTTTTCGTACTGTGTATTCACGAAGGTGGAACATTCATCAGCAGTTACTGAACAAGACTTAGAATGTCATGTGAATTGGAATCGTCTTCCTCAAAATTAAGAAAATTCTATAACGTTTGAAGATTTCGTCCATTTGGCGATGGCCTAGCGGTAGCGGGGATTCTAACTGATGACGAAATTTTTGGCTCCGTTTCAGGACATTGATGGTGAAGGTAATGACGAAGATGATGTGCTGACAATTACACCTAAAATGGCTAAACAATACATCACAACGTGCGCCATTTCTTAGCTAAATTAGACGTTGGCGAGGAAGTATTTTCTGCTTTGAACATACTTGACAAAGCCATCGACAATACCTGTCTGCAAGGCTTGCACCAAAAGAAAATGACAGATTTTTTTAAACGTACATTTTTAATGTGTTTTTTATTGATGTAATTATTGATTTATATATACAGTACATATATATACATAATATGTAGCCATGTGTTTATCATTACATATTAATGCAAAATTGTATTAATTCCGTTATTATGTTTTTTTCTTTTTTTCCTCCCGATTATTGGTAATCCCGCTAATTTGAATATATCGATAATTCGTATTTAACATTCAGTCCCTTGACAATACGAATTATCGGGATTCTACTGTATATGTGGCTAGCATACAGAAAAAGTTCCCGTAATACCGAAACAAAGAACTGATGTCCCAGATATTATTTACACAGATTGTATGCAATAACAGAAAAACTATAAAAGACAATTTGAAGGGTCTGTGTGAATTTGACTCTATAAGGACAGCGTTGGGTATGTACGAGCGCGTGTAGCCATTCTGCTGTTACCAGTAACGTTTGAAGTCACAAGTGACAGCTCTACAATTGTAGAGAAAATGATACAGGTGAAAAGTTTCTCTTTCGAGCTTTGTAGCAGAATTTTTAAGCGTAATTGGAAATATGAGAACATTATTGAGGTTCAGAAACTATGGAGGGTATAATTTTAAACTGTGTCACTGTCATGTGTAACATTACATGGTCATGGGACAATTTTGAGAGTGACGTACCTGTGTGTGATTACAAGAATGGATGGTGCGGCAGGAAGAGAACTAAAACGGGAGAAGGAAGCGTGGGGTTTCTGTTGCACACATTCACACACTCCCCGGGAAGTCAAGGTCTGTATACATGCTGCGCGTGAATAAGGTGTCTGTAAATAAAGTTAACATCGCATTTTAAAGCAAGTAAAGTGGTGGCCCTACATTCCGACGTTACTTTACGGTTTTTACGAAGACAACCCAGATGTACATGTCGAATTTTGTGAGTGGGTTGGTTGTGAACATGTGGAACGACAAAGAGCATTTTAATGACGTGATTGTTTTGACCGATGAGGCAATCTTTGAATTGCATGGAACCGTCAGCAACCATAACTGCGTGCGCTTAGACGAGGAACATCCTCACATTGTGGAAGAACACGCAGTTAATCTTCCTGGGTTAGCATTGTGATGCAGTATGCCTGCCAGATGACTTATGGGGGCATTTTTCTTTGACGGAACGGTGACAGATGAAAGTTGCCGTAGCATGTTGCAGGAAAACTATGTGCCACCTTTTCACCAACTCTANTTTTTTTTTTTTTTTTTTTTCCAGCAGGACGGTGAACCGCCACATAACCATCGAGACGTACCGTCGCTCTTGGATGAAACATTTGTCTGGAGGTAGACATACCTACGGGAAAGTGTAAAGTATGCACAAATATGTCCAGATTTAACGTCATTAGATATTTATCTATGGGGGTCTCTGAAGAACACTGTGTACGCTACAAAGACACGGGCACTGGATGCGATGAGAGACGCGATTATGACCACGTATTAATCCACTCCATGAAAAACCGTAACTACTGCCTGCTGTTTTTTTCTACAGCGTTGCAGACGATGTCTTGGTGTTTATGGCGAACATGTTGAAAATTTGTAACTTTGATTATCATTCGCACAAACTTCCCTGTTATTCACGATCAAAGAGCGTAAACGTTAATTTAGGACATCCTGTAAAATATATACAACAAAAAATGCCATTACGATTTCCAGAAAAAAATAGTTCTTGTGATAATCAAGACATTTAAACTACTAACATAAAAAATTTATAATTAATTTACTACAACTTGTCCGTAATAGGAAAAGGCACTTCAGAACTATAAACAACATACAAACCACTTTTGTCTCTGTCTGTAATCTGTAGGTAGACTGACGTTATCTAAACTAAGGAATCCGTATCTGGGAAGACAATGAGTCTCACCACTCTATTTGTTCTTTTAAAAATTCAAATATCGCAAACAAAACCAAAAACGCATTCATTTTATTAAAAGGAAGTTTTAGTAAACTAACATATTTATTTCAGCATATTTACCAAATTCATTTTACCTTGTAAATGAAACGTCTGTAAATAAACGAAGAAACACGTATAATTTACTTCCTGTCATTTCAACGAAACATTTTCATACATGTGACGCTTTTGCACTGGTGAACATGGGCAATGCAAAGATGGCGAATGTGGATTCGGTCTGGCAATAGCGATTCATTTTTTACTTTATTCTTCCTAATCGAATACCATTATAATTTGCAGAACTTAAAAGTTTTGGGGTTAAACCAGTAAAAGTAGAACATTTTTCATTTCCTGAACCTAAAATGTACCCATTAGTTAACCCGCTTCAGTAACAACGACCAAATTTACCAGGACCTTTACTCAGTCTACTCAGAATTGAACCTGATCGACGCTGATTTCGATAAAGAAGGTGACACTTTGGAAACACACCAAACAAAATTCTAAAGTTGATATAGCTGAGAAGACCAGCGATGTTTTTCTGCTTGTTTTTGTGGGAGTATCAATGTGCATTAACAAGCGAAATGTAGACGAATGGACTTCAGTTCATGTGTGGAAAAGTTATTATCATGTAAGCTATGTGACCGTAACACATACTTTATGTAAACTAAAGTCATTTATAGGCACACATTTTGTACGTTATTTGTACTTGAACTGTTTCCGAATGTACGGTCGTAGCTTCAGTACACGATTGACAAAAAAAAAATACAAAAACCTTACTTTAATAAATATTTGTTGATGTACAGAATAATTATAAATCCAAGGGCTATTTGAGAAAAATTCCAATACACATTAGAGAAGTCTATTAAATTGTTCGTATCTGCTACCAAATCTGGCAAGTCTAGGTAAATATATCTAAACATTAAGTACATCTCTTTATACAGTTCAAATGCGTATGGTACGACTTCCTATTACAAAGTTTGCATCCTTATACATCCATCGATTCTTACATATATTTGCAAATTAATTTGTTATTCCTATTAATTATTACGTATCACATAGTTTGGAGGACTAAAAATGAAACTGATCCAAAATATCCAGCACTATTTTTTTTATGAAAGAATACATGTGAAATGAAAATAGCTTGTTATTCCTCCCAGTTCTCAAAAAACTTGACTTGAAGTTAAAATTTATATCGTGATCCCGAGTTCAGTTGCTCCCTCGGTAGTAAAACTGTTTATTTCATAAATAAAGGACGTCTATCTTTCTTTGCCTGACACAAAACAAATGAAAGGACTTAACCTGGCTGGTTGTCTCCTAGAAACTGAAGCAGATGGTCCCCGCGAAGCTGAAGTCACTAACTTCAGTAGCCAGTTCTGCATACCGGATGAAGATGTGTCTTTACAAGTTACATTCTTGCTGCCCTAGGAGTGTCCGGACTAGTAATAGACAAAGTCAAGCAGGCTCCAAAGTAGCGATGGCATTCGTAACTATGTTCACATGACGTAGGCTTTAGCGCTGATATTCCGCTCTCAAATATCTTAAGACAATACCACTTATCAAGAAATTAAATAGCTTCATATTTTTCGAGTATTTCTAAATATGGGATCAAGAATTCTTGTTAAGAGCTTACTGGCAAACTGAGCTCCAGAATGCCATTTATCTAACATATTATTTAGTAATTGACACATGAAGTATTATAAAACCTGAATATTTGGTTTAAATTGTAGAATAACGGAAATGTTAGGTGACATTTGACGATTGTATAAAACATATACAAATTTACTATAAAGAATATTAAAGCCAAAGGAAACACTTATAGTTTAGGCCTTTGCAGGATTGTGTTAATCATTAGTTTAGAGAATAAACGTAATTCATACCATGCAAATTCATGCGGAAGAAATGATTATGATTACGACTATTGGTTGAGTAACGTATATATATATATACATATCATCATAAATAACAAAATTTTAGTTGCGCTATGCAAACAGAAGATGATTATAGATTTACATACGGCTTGATTCAGAACTTCAGACGCGAATTGGTAGCCAGGCTGTCCCAAGCCCAGTATAATTGCGTGTTATCTTATTTTCACGTGTACAGTTGTGCAATGTAAAACGAATTGATACTAATAACTACTTCAAAAACGCCTACTTCGTTACCTCCGCTCCCTTTACATACATCTGGACACGTTATGAGATACCGTTTACAATTTTGTGTAGGAAATAAGTATATAATTTTTCTAAATCATTTTCTTCTTGCGTTGCTCTTCAAACGACACGATAAAAAAAAAAGAAGTAACCCAAAGATTAGCTTAAATATAAAACATTTTGGTTGTTACATACGAAATGCCTCTCAAGAATAGAGTAAGTGCTGTTTTAACACTAATATAAAAAAATAATTATGCAAAAAGAGATTAAAGAATTGCATTTAGAAAAGCCAAATAATGAAAACTAATTGAAACTGGATGCAGGTTAGTCATACGATATTGATGTACGACACATTGGCGTACAAAGGCGAACGAAAGCAGTTAACAGACCTGTTGCCATATTGTTTTAGAATATTAATAAATTTGTCAAAGTTCACAGTTCTTTTGGCTCGTTAATTTTCTCCTTCCGTACACATAAGTTTGTCATATTATTGTGATAACAATATTTGGATGAGATTCCACATACTGAATACTGATGAGAAATCTATACAAACACGTGCCTACATGACTTTTGCATTTCAACATGTGGAACACATAACATACGAGGAAAATTCTGTCCTCAGCAGGCTGCTTCACAGTGACGTATACTCAAGACGAACTCATTTTAATGTGCCCGTAGAGACAAGAGAGGTTCGAGCTTGGGAAGGAGTTTATTTGTACTGGATACCAACTGCAATGAAAAAAAATAACTTACCAGAAAGTAATATATCTCAATGTAGAAACGTACGCTGTTGCCACCTGTCAACAATAATGACGAGAGAAGACTAGCCTCTAGGTGGAACCTACTGTGTTACTCTACTCTACCTGTCGTTCCTGCTAGTTCGAAGAGTTGGTGAGATTAAATGACAATGGAATAGAGGTAGAATGAAGACAGTGAAGAAACGGGAGTGCTTAGAGAAAATCCCAAGACTCCCCCCTTGGGTATAACTTATGAGAAATTCTCTCCTAAGCCTAAGATCGCTAAGAACCACAGCGATGAGAAAATACAGCAAAGACAAACGAAAAAAAAATTATATATATATATAAAGAGCACCCTTGGTAAATGCTCATGGTGTAATTTTATTTGGTTACCCCTGAAATGCGTTGTAACATGTCGCAGTGCGTTCCCTACCGGTGAATATTCTTGCACATATGAAGCGTAATGGTTTTCAAACTTCCCTTTGCCATGGTCCACTATGACTAGACTATCAGTATAATATGGACCCTTCCTCGGCATGTCTTCCATTCTAGTACCAAAACGTAGGTATGGTGGTTTAAATATTAGTTAAAATGCATTTTCGCCAAAAAAATATTGCCGTTATCATTGCAGGCTTGAAACTGCAAAAGTTTAGTTGTAAAACATTTAAAAAAAAGTAAAATTATAAACATAATCATAAATATAATTTTGCAAACAATCTAGGACCGAGGCTTGGACCACCAGTGACCCACGAACTACAGTTTGAAAATCCGCTGCTGCAGGGGTTTCTTCCACTGCCTTTGTTACATTGAGCATACTAACAAATTATAGCAGGCTTATCAAACACACTACGCCAGTAGGGAGCGCTAGTGTAAGAGCATTTTGGGAATTACTCATATCCCGATAAGGCGCCACGCTCATTCGGAGATAAGGACACTTGATCAGCAATGATCCGAGCCCAGATACCGGTATAATTCCAACTGTTTCAACACCGAGTACGCAACAGGTGGTTTGAAGCTCAGTATAGGCACAACGTCTCGTGCTTTTTAGTCTCTGTGCCTAACTTACCATATACAACTCAACATTTGTCGTTATTTCATAAATTAATAATACTGGTTGTAACAAATATCAACATGGAAAGGAAGGTGTATGTGTTCTGTTTGTCCGAAAGCAACGAAAGAAAGGCACCCCGTAAAACGAACGATTTCCATCGTGGAGGATTCCAGGTCATCGTATATTAGCAAGGCTCTACCGGCGCCCCCGAGAAGGTAGAAGTTTCGGTCCAAACTTCCCGACCTACATGGACAGGTGTTGTTTCATAGTGTCTGCACAGGAGAGTTCGGGTCTCTACTGGGGTCTCAAGGGACGTCTTGTGGACACAGTTTAATTAAGAATGGTATTTGTAGCGTGTACAAAGAATGAACTTACTTATGCTGAATTCCAACATACTCTATAGCTAACCCTTTGTTGTTGGTACAAATTTACACACATTCAAGTAAAGCTGGAAATGAGTATCCTATATCGACGACTACTTTATGAAGACAAGTTCGTTTTTTCTTTATACACGCTAACCATCGTCCTAGTGGTTCACACCAATTGGACATGCCTACTGTACTCTACATCGTCCATTATTGGCTGGATTTCAGCCTATATAATGCCGACTTTACAATGTCCCTATTAAATGTTCTTTTGCTAGATATTTACAGCTTGAGTGTTGCCGATGTGAGGTTATCTTGCAGTGAAGTTAAGGAGAGCTGCTGGAGAAATAATATTATGTCACCAATGTCTTTGAAGAGTGTATATGTCGTAATACTGAGGAAAACACCTAATAACTGTGTTGAATTTAGGCGGCGGAAAAATACGTCAGCAACATGAAAAATTTTAAATATCTAAATTTAAATGTTTACGAAAAATTTACTTTAAATAATATTTTTTCTTATTTCTATATCTAAAATTACACCTAGAAGAGGGTGCCGCTTTCAGTCTGGCAATCTATAAAAATGCATTTTGTTAACGTAAAATACTGACAACAACAGATTAAAGATTCTTGTCTGTCAGTGAACTGAGTGAAACGTGTTGCTGATAACCGCAATTAAGAAAAGTGGAATGATATAGGACATAATGATAATTAAATGTGCCCCCTCAGCAATTTTGAATCATGCTGATGATTGTTCTCAAGCCAGCACAGGCCCAACCACTCCACCATAAGAGCATGATGATTTGGCGATCACGGCAAACGAGGTTCCCTTTTTTTCTGAATACTTCCAAACAAGGACGTTACTTTTGATTTTGTTCTTGAAGCCATGAATGTGTTTTATCGTGGTTAGTTTAGCGGTTTTGGATTCAAGGCTTGGTAATAGTATTTCGTCCATGACAAATCACTGAGAAATAAACATGCTATTTCGCTTTGCGCATGCCACAGTCTCCATACCGTGTCGTTGCCTCGGATACCCACATGTAAATGTTGAAATTTAAAACATAATATAATTTACTTGATGAGAAATGCAACCGAAAACAAACATTTTTTTAATTGGGCTCTAATTTCTTCCAGTAAGTTTCAGATCATTTCTTAACTGGCACAACAGTCGTAAATATATTGTTCTAATGATAGCCCCATTGTGATAGATGAGAATCTTGCGGCCGTGTTAAAATAAGTGTTTCATTGGAATGAGTCACGTATACATATGAAAATTTAATCTAAGAGAACAGGAACCAGGAGAAAAATCTTGCTTCGTGTGAATCGTAACTCATTTCGCAGCCAAAGATAATGTTTGTTACATGATTAATACATGTGATATAATAGTGAGTGGGAAAATTACAAACGCGCCTACAGTTGAAATTTCAATTTATATAATGGGAACGAAAAAAAAACTGTTACAAAAAAGAATTATAGTTTGAAGTTATGTCGCCTGGTATTCGCAGTTGCCCACTATAAATAATTAATTTTACAATGTTTTTAAACTTAAATTCTGAATTTAGTGACTTATTTATTTGTATTTTCAGAATTTATCATTGTTATTGCTACAGTTTCAATGAAGAGAAATAAGTTATTTTGGCTGACAGGTAAGTGCAAAGCCACGAGAATGCGTTTTTCGCATTCCATAGAGAATTCTTTCTACAAAAAGAGAAAAAAAATTATTGCCCCTTAGGTGTTAAAAAAATTCCACTTTTCCTCCTACAACGATTTGAAAGCACTGGCTTCTGGTAAACGCCACTGCAGATTTCCCGTCAAAATCGGATTGTGAAATGTGAACGCAGGAAATGGAAAAGTCACTATTCGGATTTGCCTACTTACGTTCAAACACCTGGAGCATATGTGCAGGTGAAAGCGATAAGGATTTCGCCTACACGTTCGCCCGTACACTTGTGCTTTCCAAGTAAACACATTTTAGCTTTCATTGAATGGTTGTAAGTGCCCTGGTGCAAGCGTCGCCGTTGGCTAGCGAAATTTCTCGGCAAACTTATTTTTTCGTAGTTACAATTTACGGACTCATTCAACACTATTCCTTTAGTAATGACGTGGATCTACAAGTTTTCCTTCGAAAGTGCGTTATACGGTTGGTGTTACAGACTAAACATAAATGTCCACGTTTCCCTGCCTATTATTATTATTAACTCAGTGTCTGTCCAGAATGTAATATCAACAATCATTTATTAATTTATCAAGCTTCCAGCTCTCCCTTCGCTGAGTCAGTGCTCCATAAAACAGGATGTAGATAGTGTAATCAGGAATGAAGTATTATTCTCTTTCGAAAAATTACGCGAAAGGCGAAAACGACCATTGCGTCAGACTTAATTAAATCACTAAATCAAGGGAATACTAATGCGGAAATAGAAGTGCTTACTTTGGACAAAATTAATTTTAGTTTATATCCTCGGCGAGATTCCCGATTCGTCTTCTCCACCAATGCCAGCTAATTTCACTTCATTCGGACTCGGGGCCTGACGCCCATATTTGGTATATTCCATCCATTTATCCTCCGTTCCCTACACACTTGCACGCTGTCTGAGTTGAGAGATTTGGGCGGCTCTTAACAACGAGGTTCTGAGAGCCGATGAGGGTGAAATGAGGAGAATGGAGAAACGCAGGAATGCTAGGACAGGGGTAACGAGAGGTTCCCGAGAAAACCCCCCAAACAGCGGCATGGTCTGGCACGATTCCCAATTGTGCAAATTCGGAGAGACACGGCTGAGGATTAAACCCGGTTCACTATGGTGGGAGGCGAGCACTCTAACCGCTCAGCCCCCGTGGCTCCTAGTTTACGTTAGAAACGTCTGCATAGAATGTATAAAAATAATGTGGGTTATAGCGAATGTACTAGTCTTTTGTTTATTCAATCACACACGATAAAAAATCAACTGGATTTTAGTGAAATAGTAATGTATTAGATAATAACATAAATAAGACGATTTTTATATGCGTAAAGTAAAAAACCAATTTAGTATTTAGATATGACATATTCAAATAAATACAATATATTTATTCTTATTCATCTTTTCTCGTGCAGTTCTATTGGCCGTTGGCCTTACGTACACGGCAAAAAATAGAAAGCACTAATTCGTAAACTTCGACAATTTAAGGATTTTCCTAAACGACACATACACGATGACCATGAACATTTTGTAAAAAATACTTTCTTTCATTCTGATATGCACTCGTTCATTATGTAAACGTTATTCATCGTGAACCTTGTATAACACTATAACCGGTCGACAGATTTTGTTTCTCTGCTCAATGCACCAACACTTCATTACTATTTACCTTCATAACCACGTGTTCCAGCAGTAATGCTACTGATATACCTATTTTTTATTTACAAATTCACAGTTTTATAAAAACAGTTTTCGCTGCATTCGATCAGTTTGTGGACTGACTGGCACCCCGAGTGTAGGCAGCCACGCATTACGGTGACGTTCAATAATTTCATGGAGTGGCGTCCCAGTTGTAGGAAGCCGCGCACCACGGCGTCCACGAACTTATTGACGTACGATGTGTACCATATTTGCAAATAAACTTAGACTGGGGACGTTTATTTACGTTGTATATTTATGTAGGCAGAGTGCTGCTTTAGGGGAAGACCACCACGTACTTTAACCACTTCTGAAGGTAACAAAGGGTTATAGTACTGTGAGACGGAAGTTCTTTACTCGCAACTGTCACGCGCACTCTACGCCTGTTGCTTCGCCAGTTGGGCCAGCTGGTACGTAACCTCAGAACAGGCAAGTAATCAGTGACAACATGGCGTGGAGCTGCCAACGATGAGAACGTAGCTGATTGGCCGCGTGTTGCTACAGGAGGGGATGTGTGTCAGGTTAACTCCGCAGTGCTGTGTTCGGCAGGTGCGACTCTCTTGCCGCTGATTGGCCACCCCGCGCTATGTGCGGCTGGAGTTAGAGAAACTGCCGATTTAGTCGCCGTATGATTGGTTATTCAACACGGAAGGACGCACCCGCTATTTCAAAACGCGTATGTGTATTATTTGCTCGGTACTGTGTGTAAATTAAATATGAAACCATCAAGCTGGAGGTGTTGCGTCGTCATTGAACTAAACAACATATTGACTGCCGTCCAGTTCCGTCTGTTTGATTTCTCAAGTTCGGATTTATTCTACTCAAATTAGGATCAAAACGATATTCCTTATTGGAGAGTTTGGCAAGGGGAAAATTTCTGCTGCATGGTGCGCTTGTGTTTCAGAGAGGTCGTTTTTAAGTTGGTGGTAAACGGAGAAATACTACTTATTTGGGTGTTAAAGTTTGTACCCCGGCAGAATTGTGATACAGGTAGGTATACTTGCCCTATCCAAAATATTAAATATCAGCATCATTGTGTATGTATTATGTGCGCTCTCCAGCAGTGTTTACAGCAATAATCAGTGAAAATACAATTGTGTTTGGCTTTGAGCATTTTTGCAAACACGCTTAAGATAGTAAAGAAAATACATATTCAAGGCAAAAAAAATTGCTACCATGAAAATGTTTTGGTTATGCTGCAAAATTGAAATAATGTAATTGTGGAATACAATGTTTTGTAAAATCCAGTTTTTCTACAAAAATATTTAAAAAACACGTGTACATATTTTGTTCAATTTCCACCCTTAGTGCTAATAACACAGTTTATTCTCTAAGTAGGTTATTACACAAAACAATCGGAATATTTTACAAAAATATATTGACTATCGCACTGCGCTTATGATATTTATTTGTGGACATAATTGCAGAACAAATATGGCTGATATGTATTCACTTGTCACTGTAGGTAAATTAACGTTTTTAAAAACAACGGTGACACATTTATTCTTAATAGTCAGTTTCAAATGTTTCTTCCATTAAAAACTGGCCGAATCATACACATTTTCAAATGGTAGGTCTACTGTGCCCTACTCCATATAACGTTGTGACCCGAGTTCATAGTTTCTGACACTTTCCTAAAGGTCTTCGTGCGATTGTGGATATTATGAGGAAATTTTTTCGATCCTCCTCTTTTAATTCAAAAAATTTTCGACACATGCCATATAAAATTTTCTTCTACAGCTCAGTTAATCACAGAATTTATCTGCTTGCTGGCGTTTCCCTCCCAGCCTTGTTGGTTCCGGGATTTAAAGCCTATTGTGTTAAATAGCATTTACACAGTTGTTTATTTTCCTGTGCTAGAGGTGGAACCATAGACCCAAGTAACAAACAACAAGCAATTTTTTAGTTAGTCATCTGTTGGCTGTGGTGCAAACGTTCGCATATATGACTGTCAGCATTTATTATATGGTTGACAATCTGGTCATAAGTATAAACAAAAGTTGCATAACCAATTTTTTAAATAATCATAATATAAGCCAATGCTCTCACAATGATTGTTAGATTTTAACGGATTCCCCACAAGCAGACGATAAACTAAATGCTAACTATTACTTGCTGCTGGTAAAATATTAGCATTAAGTTTATGGGCCATTCACGTCATGCCAACTGTAGTTAACTGCTGGGGACATACAAGCAGCAAACGTGTGGACCACTCATGTATACCAACTGTTACTTACAGCCGCGGATGTATTAGTAGCATGCTAACGGGCCACGTATGGCATGCCAACTGTTGTTTACTTCTGGGGACATACGAGCAGCAAAACTGTGGATCACTCATGGCATGCCTACTGTTACTTACTGCTGCGTATATATTAGCAGCATTCTTATGAACAACGTATGGCTTGCCAACTGTTGCTTACTGATGGGAACATAATAGCAGTATTCTTTTGGCCTTTTTGTGGTATGTCAACTGTTCCTTATTACTGAAGAAACATTATCCGCAAGCTTATGAGCCATTTATTGCAAGCGAAATGTTACTGCAGGCGGGGGTGATAATTTCATGGGCCATTAAGAGCATGCCTACTATATTTTGTCGTGCAGTAGCAAATAGCATAAACGAATTCACTTAATTTTTTTCATGCTGGTGTGAAGTAAAAGTATCACGTGACATTGCTAGTAATAGGAAAAAATTGATTTTATATTGGAAACCTGCAAAGCATAACACGTAAAAAATTTCCTTGTTTTGCAATTTAAATTCTACCTGATAGTAACCCGACACTAAAATACTCGTCTTTTAAACAAAACACGAAATCCCACTGTTTACGTGTGATAATAATATTTATTGTGTCTATANTTAAGAGCATGCCTACTATATTTTGTCGTGCAGTAGCAAATAGCATAAACGAATTCACTTAATTTTTTTCATGCTCGTGTGAAGTAAAAGTATCACGTGACATTGCTAGTAATAGGAAAAAATTGATTTTATATTGGAAACCTGCAAAGCATAACACGTAAAAAATTTCCTTGTTTTGCAATTTAAATTCTACCTGATAGTAACCCGAAACTAAAATACTCGTCTTTTAAACAAAACACGAAATCCCACTGTTTACGTGTGATAATAATATTTATTGTGTCTATAGCAAATCCAATAATTAAACTAGTATGTGCAGCAAGTAATCAGATTTACTTAAAAAGTTGTACATGAATACATGGTAGAGTGGTTGTTAGCAATCTAGGCTGTGAAGGAAAGGTTTGTAAGTTCGATTCCAGGTTCTTCCAAATAAATTCACTTGTTGTGAATTAATGCTGAAGATAACACACATGAATATGGTCAATAAATAAGTATAATTTGGGTGAGACGTAATTATTTGTTGTCTTTGAAAATGCATGACAAGCTGCTTCTATGTGGGCCACAAGTGGC
Organism: Clitarchus hookeri; assembly: GCA_002778355.1. Lineage (NCBI taxonomy): Eukaryota > Metazoa > Arthropoda > Insecta > Phasmatodea > Phasmatidae > Clitarchus > Clitarchus hookeri. The sequence continues at coordinate 44,281 of NQII01007678.1, forward strand.
CAATAGCTGGGCCACAAGTGGCTTGCCAACAGTTGGCTGACGACATGTGCTTTACTTACGGTAGGCTTACGTGGATTAGTTATCATAGGCTTGGTTATCATAGGGGGTCTCATTGTAAGTAACTGTTTTTCTACTATTAAAATAATATATAAGGATTATTTCAATGCTAATCTTTTTCCAAGAAAGAAATGCATTTCGATATTAAGTCAACCCATTCATAAATGTGGTTATTGAAACATAATTTTGGTCGTTGGAAAGTGTCGAAGGCAGCCAAACCCGCTGTAAGTGGCCCTCTTTTAACGATATTTTTTCTTCTATAAAACATTATTTTTAACCATAGCCACAATGCTGTATCTTTTCTAAACATATTCCTACTTTACAATCCTGTAGTCACCGCTTCAAATGCTGAGGAAACGGAACCCACGCGAAGCTTGTTTATGCTATTTTTCATCGTCATAGCAATGTTTTCATGTGACTGGGTGTGACCTTGAGGCATTTGATATTGTTAAGGGACTTGCGTTAATATTGTTAGGCGGGGCCGTATCGCATCCGTGCCCGTCCCTCTCCATGCGGGCGGGCAAGCAGTAATGCCCTCTTCAAGGCGACTTCTTACGGCGCCCTGCGAAGGAGCGGGCGGTATGATGGTCCTGCCACTCCCCTGCCTAGTTATATTTAACATGACTGACCTCACATATCGCCTGGTCAACGTCTTCATTGCGCGAGTCTTCCAAGAATCGCCACCCAGTGGCGCGACTTGAGGCGTGAAGAATCTTGGGTCACGCCACCTCAGCTATAAAATCCGCGGCGTGCATCTGTGTCGGCAGTCTTTAGTACCGAGAGCGTGCGACGGCGTAGTGATCAACGAGTGCGGTGAGCAACTATCGGGAGATCAAAGACTGGAACTGACCAGTTTGACTGCACGAAAGTGGGACTTGTTTTGCGAGAGAGGGGCATTCGTGTGACCTATATGTACGACAATGGGCATTTCGCTCGCAAAATTTGTAACTAATGAGTGAAGCTTAAGTGACTTTAAGTACTATAAGGACATTTACTATGACATTAAATGTGATTCAGATTAACATAAAAAAATTTCTTTCGTATATAAAAATAGTACGATATGATATTAATAATAGGAATTTGTATTTTAAAATCTGTATTTCTATACATTTTTACACCATTGGAAATAAAGTTGAAACATCAATTTAGTTAATTTATTTTATTACTATTACTATCCCTCACAAACATGGTGCATGTTAAAATATATTTGTATTTGTTAAATGCTTAAATCACAATAGACTTGATGAGCAGTTCTTACTCAAGAGTACATGGGCTCGATATCTTTTTTTTTTTTTTTTGCAATCGAGGCACGGCGATACGTGTGACAACGCGCACGCTCAGCGCCCCCGTAGCTCCTACGCACTGGGCACTGAACTTTCACGCATTATTTCCGTCTTCACATTTTCCTGTACAAGTTATATCTGTGACAGAGGGACTTTGTTACACGCAATGAAAGCCCACCGATGTAACAACGACTCCGTTGGTTTTATTTCCTCCAACCTCTTAAGGAAACTTCTCAGGCAAGCACCATAAACTGTTCATTTTTTTTACCATTTTAACGAATTTTTTCTTTGAGTACACTTAATATAATAAAAAGCTTATGGGCTTAGATGATTGATTTTTACATTTTCTGGGAAAGGTCGTATTCCCATGATATTTATTTGCTGAGATATGCGTAAATGCGCAAATAACTAATGTACAGAAAAAAGGTTCGCGTTACTATCTCGTAAAAAAATTGTATTAAGAGACTTTGGTACGTTAATATCTACTAAACAAATTGATACAATTTTACATGTTTCTGGAAGTGAATATAGGAAACCAAGAAATAGTATTAATACATAATATTTCTCGCTAGCTTTGTGAACAAATATTTTTTTTAGCGTTGTGCATTACTGTGCAGCGATTTCTTACACCGTAAACTTGTACTTTTCAGTGCACCATAACATACCGCACTAAAGGATTGCATCATTCAGTCAAAATATTTGCTCGCAAAGAAAGGAGAAAATGTTAGTTAGGATTGCTCTTTCCTCGGTTTTCTCTATTGTCTTCCAGAAACGTGTAACCTTTAATTAACGTGCTCAGCGTTACTTAAATCGCCACACCCTTTTCGAGTACTTGTTCTCGTTGCAATGCACAGGAAACTGTGAACAGTAGCGACAAACTGGAATTGTGAGAGCAGACACGAGACTACGAAAATTTCATTAAGCGGTGCGAAGTCCGTGGAGTCCCATTGTGCTGCTAGAGGGTGCAGAAAGCAGCCATTTAGCGCATAAATGTAGGAAAATTATTGTGTATACTTAGTATCGCTCACAGCCACCATACCTCGACTGCTGGGTGTTATGTAGCACCCGCATGGCAACAGCCGCATTGCGTAACGCGTAGAACTGAAACCACCCCATGCGTGCAACGTTCGCACACTCATCGAGGCAAGCGGTAGGCAACGTGCAACTACATATAGGTTACTTACGGTTAATTGAACACATTTGTATCAGACTTTAAAAAAAAACACTGCCTATACCCGCATATACACTGAACAGCCAAAGAAACAGGTATAGGGATGCGTATGAAAATAACAGAGGTACGGAACCAATCAGAGTAACGAGATGCGGTCGGCAGCGCCTCTGTTAGGCGACGTCCTGGCGGCGCGAATAAACATCCGTCGATGTTCTTTATCACTCTTCCCCATTGCGACATGTGCAAGCAGGATGTGCTTGATACGTTCTTATCTTTGTTTGCTTGTTTGTACTGGTGCGTTTGCGTCGAGTCGCACGCTGATAACAGCGCTCACATTCATGCCTTTATAGAGTGCTGCGAGCGTTATTCGTTATCAGACGTTGGTGAGGTCTTGCGGAGTTACTTCGTTGCTGTAAACGTTGTGTCTGTGAAGAATAAGTTGCATACTTTGAAGTATATTTCTAAAGAGGATCGATCGCCACTGTTTAATGTGAGTCCTTCTTATTTGCATTTCGGATATCAGTTGTTTGCCTGGTTACGTGTTGCGAGACGTTTTAGTGTCTGGTAAAGTTGCTAGATCGGTTACTGCTGCTACAATGGCAGGTTACCAAGATTTAAGTGAGTTTGAACGAGGTGTTATAGTCGGTGCACGAGAGATGGGACATAGCATCTCCGAAGTAGCTATAAAATTTGGATTTTCGCGTACGACTATTTCACGAGTGTACCGTGAATATCGGGAACCCGGTATAACATCACATCTTTGACATCGCTGAGGCCGAAAAAAGGTCATGAACGAACTGGACAAACGACGACTGACGATAATTATTAAACGTGACAGACGTTTAACACTTTCTCAAATTGGTGCAGATTGCAATGCTGGGGCATCAACAAGTGACAGTGTGCGAACTATTCAACGGACCATCATTGATATGGGCTTTCGGAGCCGAAGGCACAATCGTGTACCGTTGTTGACCACACGACCCAAAGATTTACGTCCGCCAACACCTCCATTGGACTGTTGATGACTGGAAACACGTTGCCTGGTCTGACGAGTCTCGTTTCCAATTGTATCGGGCGGATGGACGTGTACGGGTATGGAGGCATCCTGATGAATCCATGGACCTTACATGTCAACAGGGGACTGTTCAAGTAGGTGAAGGCTCTGTCATGGTATGGGGCGTGTGCAGTTGACGTGAAATGTGACCCCTGGTACGTCTAGATACGACTCTGTCAGGTGACAGGTACGTAAGCATCCTGTCCGATCACCTGCACCCATTCATGTCCATTGTGCATTCCGGCGGACGTGAACAATTCCAGCAGGACAATGCGACAGCCCACACGTCGAGAGTTGCTACTGAGTGGCTCCAGGAACACTCTTATGAGCATATCTGAGATGCCTTGAAACGTGCTGTTCAGAAGAGATCTCCACCGCCTCGCACTCCTATGGATTTGTGGACAGCCCTGCAGGATATATGGTGTGAATTGCCTCCTGCATACCTTCAGGCATTAGTCGAGTTAATGCCACGTCGTCATGCTGATCTTCTGCGTGCTTGCGGGGGTCGTACACGATATTAGGCAGGTGTACCAGTTTTTTTGGCTCTTCAGTGTATTTCAATCGGCACGTTGACTGGCATACGCTCAGCAATGTTGGTAACGACGGAGGGAAAGTAGTTCCACACCTTAACGTTGGATGAAAATAGTTAAATAAATATTCGTATATGCTCAAATTCCTTTCCTTTATATTTTTTTATGCATGTTAGTGTAAGAATTAGCACATTTGTAAAATATTTACTTTACTGGTATTTTGAAAGGTTTCACTTAACCGAAGTATCAATAAAGTAAGCCGTCCTCCCGTGGCGCAGTAGGTTGGTGAGCCCACGGTCCGCAGTGAGGGAGATTCTGAGTTCGAATCCCAGGTAAGGTATGGGTGTTTGTTTAAATTTGGTTATAAGTTAGCTTGTAAGCCGTCCCCTGATAAGCCTTCAGGCACAACACGGGGGGACGTTAATAACAACTTTCCAATTCCAATTCCATGAATTAAATTATCAGACCCATGGAAATAATAATTTTATTTGTACATGGTGGAAATAATACACAATGCGCATGCAATTTTGTAAATGCATTGTATCATATATGTAACGATACAATTGACATATCTAAATGAGCGATAGGTGTATCAATCTTCTGGGAAAAAAATGGAGAAGTGTCTGAATGTCTATACTGCGATCAGTCTTAACCTCCAAAGAGTTTACATAAAATATTTAATGTAAAGTGATACCTGACACGCAAGATATTTAGTCTATATTCAAGCACTCTACCGGATTTTTCTGCGTACATGATTACCAATACGGCGCGTCAAATACAACGCATATATTTCCACTCACTCACATACAAAAAACATAATTTAAGGTGTTGCAATGAACATTTATTTTTTTATAACTGTGTAAGTACCGGTACAATGTTCTGCCATATAGCCCTTACCGATAAAATGTATTTTGGGTTTGATGTTGCCAAAGTTGTTTATGAGTCTGCGGAATATTTTGTCGACAATTTTGACGTCCCCTACTAATCAGGGGACTTCGCGTAAGCGTCACTGCTTTTATGTTGCTGTGTGCAGCGTAGGTAATGAAATCTATTTTTGGGAAACGTTCCATATACTGACCATTATAACTGAAAAGGATAGTAAATGTGGCTTAGTTATGTGTCTACTTTTTCACGCCTGAATATTGCTTAACTTCGACCTGCGACCTTTTGGGTTGCTGCCTGTTGCCTTTTTTTCTGTAATTTGTGTAATAAATATTAATTGTAACTCCCAGTTTAAGAGATTTTGCGATGCAATTATTTTTAAAAGCTTGTTTTTGGATGAACGTAACTTTGCGCAGCAAAAAATATTAATGTTTATTTAGGTGTTTCACATTCACACTTAATCTTATTTTAAACTATTTGTTACTTCTTTAAAGTGTGTTTACAATAATGTTCTTAATAACTTACTCTGTGTCTTAACCATTGAGGATTTAATTTTCCAATGGTTCTGTATATATTTTTTCGTGTATGATGGGAATATAGAAGCAACAAAATTTAATGCTATGTAAAATATAAAAGTTTTTTGTTGCTTACATATTTTGCATGTCTCCCAAACTAACCATTGTAAAGGAATCGTGCCTTATGTTCACTCGTTTTGACTATTTTTGTGTCCATGTTCGGCGGGTTAGTTAACGAAGAAATCAAATAGTTCAATAACATCTTTATTGATGTTTAAAGAAAAAAACATTTTGGTAGGATGCAAAGACAGAGTACCTACTTATTACCTGATCATTTTAGAGTAAGTTTTCATGTTTCAAACTTATTTAAGTAATGCGTTTTTGAAGAGAGGCATGCATCAACTCTATTTAATTATCAGTTTGCGATGAGATCATTAAGAAGAAACTATTACGTATTTTGCCATATCTGGGATTGCGCCCTTTCTAAATAACAAAAAATGCAAAGTACCACAGTATAACATTATTGTGCTTTAAAATAGTCGGAATGTTGTATTTTATTGAAAAACTTTTTTTAAATTCCCATTACGATCGTTAGCAAGATTTTAAGTAAATAACTTTTCTTGAATACATTAATTTATTTCGGTACATACTGCTACACTAGAGGAAGTTCGGNTATAAATTTTACATTTGTCTATTGTTTATTACAGCTCGATATGTCGGTATACGTTATACATAAAGGGCGAGTATAAAAGAATACTCCAACTTTGACGGTCTATAATATCAAAACCAAAAAACATACAACAAAGATTGACCTATCAAATGAACCGTGGAACCGTGAAGTTTGTTTACCATACATTCAAAAATGTTCAATCTGACCACCACGAGCGGCCCAACCGACATCTACGCGATAATCAATCGCGTCCGTAATTCCCGTTTTGAGGTCGTCAATGTTAGCCGGCAATGGTGGACGAAACACTTCATCTTTTATGTACACCCCAACGAAAAAAAACGCACGGGGTAATAACCGGGCTTCTTGGGGGCCATTGATAAAGAGCCTGGTCTGCAGCTGCTCCTCCATCAATCCAGCGCTGCGGCAACGTCTCGTTCTGGTACACGTGAACAGCTAGGTGCCAATGGGATGGCGCACCGTCCTGCTGGAAAATGAAGTCCCCGCCGCCTCTTCTAACTGTGGAAACAACCACTCTTTAAGCATGCCCAAATAAGATATTCCAGTAACAGTGGGCTTGAGAAAAAAGAAAGGGCCGAAAACAGTGTATTTGGATACAGCGCAAAACACTTTCACTTTAGGGGAAGCGCACTCGTGTTCGGAGGTTTCATATGGAGGCTCCTGACCCTTTATGCGCACGTTGTATCGGTACACCTCACCATTTGTATGGAACGTCGTTTCATTGCTAAAAACCAGTTTAGACATGAAAGTATCGTCTACCTCATTTTGGACAACAACGAACGCGCAGAAATCACGTCTAAGTTCTTTATTCCCTTCGGTAAGAATACGTACCCGGCTAGCTTGTCTAGTTGATTTTCTCGGACTTCGAACGAACGCTTGTTGATTACGTTGCACATTCTCTTCGGACACACGTGGCCGTCCAGAAATTTTGCCTTTACAAAGGCACCCTGCGTCACGGAACTGACGAAACCAACGTACGATTCTCCACTTATCGGGAGGACGATGTCCGTTTTTGCGACGGGATTCACGTTGAACTGTCGTAACCGATTCACATTTAGCAAACTGAATAACACAGAACGCCTTCTGTTGTTCCGTCGCCATCGTGATGTAGACTTACACACAACGCACGCTCATAGTGCGACGACAGACGCTCCCAGTGTCATCTCTCGGCAGATAAAGGAATCATCAGACCGTACCTTTTACTTTGACGTGTCGAATGCGAGCTCGCTACCGCCTTACCACCTCTAACCGAGAGTTACGAACGCCATCCAATCCGTTAACCAGACATGCTGACAAGAGCGTGGAACGAGTTTGATTATCGCGTAGATGACGGTCGGGCCACTCGTGGTGGTCACATTGATCATTTATGAATGTATGGTAAACCAACTGCACAGTTCCACGGTTCATTTGACTGGTCAATCAATGTTGTAGGTTTTGTGGATTTGATATTATAGAACTTAAAATTTTGGGTATTCTTTTATACTCAATCTATATACCTTACACATTTATTAAATATTTTTACTTGATATCTTGATATTTATACAAGTCTAATATCTTGATATTAATAAAAGTTTTCAATGGTTCACTTTACTCGCACTGTTCGGGTAAAGTGGAACCACGGGCCTCGTTTCCCATCCTAAATTATTAAAATTTGTAAATCCCAATTGTAATCTATTGTTGTCAAGTTTGCAGTTGGTGCATGTTTTAGACACATTACAGTTACAAATGGTGATAAATAACGAAGAGAAAATGAACATCAGATAATAAAATGCATGATCACAATCTCATAGTTAAAATAAATTAAGTGAAAATTGAACTAATTTAAACTTAGGCGGGTAAAGTGGAAGGGTGCCACTTTAGACGAATTTGGCTGGTCCACTTTAGCCGAGCCAATGCATTGTTTTTCGAATGCTGTTGTACACTTAACCACTAACATGCTACGAATTTTAGACACCATCATTACTTCAAAGTATTCTAAGTAATTTTATATCTTTAATAATTTCAACAAGTTTAACAATCATACATGCATGCAAAATATTTGAATTCGAGATTTTCCGTCACCGTATTATTTTACTCGCAGACATCGATTCACGCGCACTGCTCAGGCCGTCCAGGCGACTAATGTATTGTGACCGAGTACTTCATGTGACTCTTACTAGGTTGCAGCACCTACAATAAATTTTACAGCGTCTGTCCACTTTAACTTATGGGTCCACAATAACCGACCTTACTCTATATATAAAATATTTCGTTCTCGTATAATATTTGCAGGTATTTTTTTTCTTCAAAATAATTTCCATTTTGACCTATTAAAAAAATATGTCCACAGAAAAAATTCATAACATTACAAAAAAAAACCATAAACATCGAGTTATCGATTTTTGTTATTCAGCACAAAAGTTATTTCGTGTAAATAACAGCAGAAATTGTTTCAGAGTATTATCTTACACGATGTTATGTATATTAGTGTGCAAAGACTAAAAACGAAGTGGAGAAATTAACATAACAGCGAAACGAACACGCAGAACCGACCGAAAGACCTATCAGGAGATACCCTAATGTCCGGTAAGGTAGGGCACGAACATACGCAGCATGACGTACTGTGGACGTGTGCGAAAGTTATACAATACACGGTGAAGCACGAGCGTATTATATGCTCAGCATTATACAGTCGAAGCTATTGCGCAGTGCACATCGGTTTAAACGACGTCAAGTTGCTGTCTGATTTTGAAATGGCCCAAAGTCCCGTAAAAAACACGTGGACTGCTTTACCCGAGATTTAACTACTAGGAAGTTGGAAGCAGGTCGAAGTGTGGCCAGTACGGTCGAGGAGCGTGGAGTTGCACGCAGCATCGTTGACGGCATTCCGAGCTACAACGAACAGCTGAAAATCGGTTGTAGTCTGTAAAGAACACTCTACCAAGTTGCTGAGCTCCACAGACCTCGTGTTCCCGGCACCGCAGCAAACGCCATCTCCGATAGACAAGCGCCAATGGCGCACACCGTGCTGGCAGCCGATGAACAGTGCAACTGTGCGCAGTCTCCTGGTACGATAAAAACGCGATCTAGGGCGTCCAAGTGGTGCGCTTTTTCTGATGACTATCGAACCGGCCCGGCTTCGCCCAGCAACAATCTAGTTTTTACAGCAATACTTTGAAAGACAAATATGGTTACTGTGGGTCATCCTTAAAAGATAAACATATGCTATCCCAGACTTTTCTGTAGACCTTTTTGAAAGCTACAATTCTGTAGTACATTTGTTTGATGTATCTCTTATGGCTTAGTCAGCGCAAGCCACGTAAGTGCCCTAAAAGCGGTTTTTTTACGACTTGATTACAAACAGTTCGACATTTCTCTACTATCCTTACATTAAATATAAATGTGTTATACACCAAAACCTTTCTCAAGAAATTCTCTAAATGATGTTGAAAACCGCATAAAAAATCATCTAGTAGTTTTGAAGTACTAAGCGAATACACAGACAGACGCGGAAAAGCGACTTTGTTTTATACTATTTAGAGATAGAGCGCTTTGAAAAAGCCGTATTTAGACGTTTTTGAGTAATATGAAATGATGTTGCTAACGTGCGTGACATTTTGAACGTACACAACATCCCTCATTTTAAGCGTGTGTTCCTTTCTTAGATCAGCATATTGTACGCACGTTTAAAAGTTTCGTGGGAAAACGTGTATTTCAAACACACTACACCTCAGTTCAAGCTCCTGACAGGCGGGAGCCTTAACGCGGTCGCCTAACGTGTCCCTGTATGTTATCGTGCGAAAGAAAAGCCTGCCCCAAACGAGGTAAGAATCCAATATTAATGATACCATGCCTGCAATGAACATTATTTTGGAGTTCTCCCACATCGTTAAAAACGTCTTTGTCGGACCGCTGTATCTTATATAAGTTACTACCTGGGCGCGAGCGGAACTACGACAGGAGTCAGTATTAAACTTGGTTACTTACACTCATCCAATACGCTTACAGTTCGCGAACTAAAGTACATCTCCCTTTCAGTAAACAAATTACCCGTTCCTAAGTGAAGTTTTCGCAGTGATTGAAAAGATTCACAGGCATTGTATATTACACAATAGCAGTACGGCACTAATATACGTTGATTTATAATATACCGTACGTGAATCAGACATGAAAATCTCGATAAAGGCGTGCAGAATGGAATGAAAATACATTTTTAATCCATCCACAAGTATTAGGTAATTTGCTACGCAAATACAAATAACTTTTAGTAAATCTTATTTTACTGTTAAATAAATACTCATAGGATATATACTGGTTAGCTTTCTGCAAATGTTTCAGTCATTCACGATTACTTATAAAACAACGGAAAAAAATTTCCGGATCGAAAATTAAGTTACTGCAGTAAAATATGGAAAATTGGACATGAAGATAACATTCTGCAATGCTGGCGATCTGTATTGGTAGCTCGTACTAACTCAGCCTATCTCGATCCGGAATACTAATAGGTACTTTTCCAGCCGGAACCGCAGGCCAGTGACACTGCTGCTAAGCTGATACTTTTCAGCTTTTAAAGTTACTTTATTGCTTTTCCTTCACTTAGGGGCAGCGGACTGATCTCGGGTTCGAGTCCAGGTTCACCCATCCTGATAACGGTTTTACAAGTTTTTTTTTTCCTAAACCACTCCACATGAACCCCAGGTGGTTCATTCTTAGGCCGACAGCGGCGCCTGCCTGAACGCTTGGTATCGCGCAGAGAAGCAGTACACGTGTGGCTACTGGGCAGTGCACGCGTGCGTTGATACGTCACGCAGTAGTGTGGAGGAGGTCGACAATATCAATGTGGAAAACTTAATTTACCAAGTGCAAAAGCACCCTGTGCTTTGGGGTTTGGACAATAAATAATATAAAAAAAGAGGGGAGGAATCAACGCATGGCTGCAAAACGGTGAAGTTTTGTTACATAATTTCAGTACCAAGACAAACGAGGAGAAAGCTGAATGCGGTATGTAAATACGCTGTCCACTAACATCATTAATTTAATTGAATATTTGTAATAAACTAATGTATCTACGTCGCTAATTAAATGTCCTTGTGGATAATGGTTACAATGTTTCAGCAAAACTATGACGTGCAGACGTATAGTACAAATGATATCCATTCTTGCAACATATGACGTTATTACATGCAATATAGGTACGTTTTGAATGTTACATCTAGTTATTAATACATGACGTTATACTAGCATTCATATTCTTGCATCTTGCCATGGAACTTTACCCCCTTTGGAAACGAAATATTCCGCCCATGTATTTCTTTTGTGATTAACATTGATCCCACCATGTACAGTGTCATCCATTGCAGCATCAGCTACCTCTTCCAAACCTTCAATGGATAAAGTTTCTTCAGAATTGTAACGATCAAGAGAGCACACTTCATTATGCAACACGCAGCATGCCTTAACTAAATCAGGATTCACATTAAGAGGTCGGTGAAAAATGCGCCATTGGTTAGGAAGGATTCCAAAGGAGCATTCTATGTACCTACGAACGCGACTGAGACTATAGTTAAAGATGCGCTTTGCATGTGACAAATATCATCCCGCAAATGGGCGAAGCACATGTTTATTCAAACCAAACGCCTCATCTCCAAAAATGCGAAGGGAAATCGCGGTATTTTCGTTCCATCCAAAGGTTTGGATGGAGGCATGTTAAGGGCATTATTAAATATTCCATCTCATAGTGAGGACCTTTTAAATACAGTGCTGTCAGATTCTTTCCCAAACAAGCCCACTTCAATATAAATAAAACTATAATTCGAATCAATAGGATAGAATGATAGTGTTGGTAATTGAAATACAGAGAGCTGCCCATCACTGGTTTCACAATTATTATGTGCTTTCCGTCAAACGCTCCTATACAATAAGGAAAATTGGCATTTTGTAGGAAACGGTCAGCAATATTCAGCCTAATCTCTTCTGTCGGCACGGGAAGACATTCGCCATTTTATTGTGTTCCAAATCCTTTCACACACTTTACGCACAATCTTGCTTGCTGTTGAGCGACCAACTCTGTAGGTATAATGTAGATCCACCAGACTGCAACCAATTCCCATATACGAGGGTTATTCGGAAAGTAAGGTCCGATTTCTTATAAAACATAAACCATCACTGATTTTCTCAAAAAACTTTTATTATTATATTCTTTACATGTTTCTCTATTTTCTGCATAATTTCCATATTTGTTTTAACATTTGTCATAACGTTCTACAAGCTTTTTGTATACCTAAGTCATATAAATTTGCCTCCTGTGAGGATAACCAGTCTGTAACTGCTTCTTTCACCTTTCATTTCTCTAAAAATTGATTACCTTTCTTATGATATCGGTCCAAAAAATCAAGAGCACAATCCATTCTTTTTATTTTGGTGTTCCTCAGTAAGCAGCCTGGGAACCCAACGTGCGCACAATTTGTGAAATTGCAAATTTTCAGAGACGACTTCGTGCAAAGTTGTTCTACCCACATTCGGAAACTCCAAGGCTAAAGATGAAATTGTGAATCGCCGATATTCACGAATCTTTTCGTCCACGGCTTTGACCAAATCTTCTATGATCACTGATGTTCGGCCTGATCGCGGTTCATCGTGGACATTTTCCCGTCCGTCCTTGAAAGCTCTCACCCACTTACGCACTTTGCTGTCACTCATCGCATTGGGGTCATACACTTGACTTATCTGTCAATGAACTTCCGCTGCTGAAATGTTCCTTGCTGTCAAAAACCTAATCACTGGCCGTATTTCACAGTCGGCGGGCTGTTAAATTGTTTTAAACATTTTGAACTGACACTGTAAACAGCACACTGCAGCAATATCAATGCAACTGGCGTCGTTTGACGAGTAAGTCATGCCCGGAGTCGGTTGGCTTGCGTGTTACAATGTTCGTGCGACATTCGATTAGCTACGGCGATTCGGACCTTCATTTCCAACTTACCCTCGTACCTGTACAGAAAGTGCATTATTGTACAACATTCTAGCTATATTAAACATATAACAAATTCCTAAGTACTTACATTCATGCTACAGTTAATCATAAACATAACACAAATATATAATATTATATAACAAATTTATCATGCCGACAAACACATTAGGCCTACATTATATACTTTGGTTTCGGAAATAAAATTGAGTTTATCGACCGTATCTATACAGCAACCAAATGTCATTTTTACTACAAGTTTCATAACCTAATAGAGCCGAATGTTCTCTGTTTGAAAGTACACATGATGGAAACGCTGACACAGATTAAACGCCTACCGAACAAAGAGGCGATAGTCAGAAACCCGTGGAGAAACCTCAAATCGAAACATCAGCTAAAATAAGTGGCAATGGTACCGGTCAGAGCAAGAGGAAGATAACGCTGGAAACGCGTCTACTTGATTTTATCAACACATCATTACCAACGTCTGCAACAGACAGCGAGAATAATGATGGCGTACATTTGATCATGTCCTTATTGCCGACACTAAACACGTTTTCCGTGCATCAAAAACTTTAATTATGGTGTGAAGTTTTAAATGTAATGAAGTGCATCAGAAGCAGGATAATTCATCAGGCAAGCAATTCCTCAAAGGTTCCTCCGATACTGAATCACAGTTTTGGATCAACACACATCAGCAACAATAATATTTCACTTGCCTATCCGTTGAGTGTTGATCATCATTAGTAGCCACCCTTTGTGACTCCATCAACGTATACACAAAACATATTCATTTCGCCACCCCTGCACGGTTTACTTCAACATTCTGCTTCAACATCATGTCAAACTTGAACTGCGAGTACGTCGTTGACAACGCACCTGGTGACATCGACTCCTAATCCATTGCATAACCTAGTCAGCCCACACCAAGATTGTACTCAGACAACGCCACATCAACGGGTCGATTTAACACCGTCTCCTTGTACAAATGCTGTTCTGAGTCCGTCTGTTTCACAGGGAACTGCTTCACCATTGGACAGTCCAAGTGATGATCTCTTCGGCGAATATACTGTAAGGTGTACCTGGAACACCGCACAATTTACGCCTACTATGCTGCTGAATTACGTTTCATGCGAGCGATATCGGCTGGGTTATTCAACATGCCTATCCATGCCCCCGTTCGACGACCGGTGGTGCGGGACGGCAGGTCGAAGCCTGGCTTTGGTGCCACGATCAGCTGGTTGACTGGACGATGACGAGGGTCCTCTCCACCCCCTCTACGACACCACTTCTACACCTGACCGGCGTTGCCTAGGGACGGTGCGATGCCTTTACTACGTCATCGGGTTGTGATTGCGCCGCCAAGACGACCAGCGCTACCTTTATGGAGTTTCCTCAACACCTGACGTCACGAACTCTGGAGGGGCTGGCTAGACTACATGTACCCTGGCCTGAAGATTGCTCGAGAGAAAACATGGGGTAATGCTCTATAGAGGGAACATTTTAAAATACTAGTATTTTAATGGACATTTATTACATTTGGGTATCTATTTTGTAATTTTATTTACGCCTAATAATATTCAATTGTGAAATTTTTATCGTAATCTTTTCAATCTGTTTAAAAATGTTTTAATAATCTTATATAATCTTGTATTAATATTTTGGGGGCATTTTGCAAAAAAAACATATATAAGCTCGCATTTATATGGTTAAAAACTAAATCAGCCATCAATTGCTTATTTCTCAAATCTACGGATAATTCGTATTGATAAAGAATCCCATCCTATAGTATGGGATTCTTTATTTGAGTTTTCCAACGTATTTGTGATATCTGCGCAAAATTTTAAAGAGGTTATTAGTCCCTACATTGATATGGATGTTGTGGATGGCGAAGGAGGCATTGGTTCTTTTTCAGCAGGAGGATCGGTTTCCTTCGGGTGCTACAACGACGTGAGATGTGATTTCTGCACCACTCTGCTGTCCATTCAATTCAGGTCAATTGGCAGTGAAAATTGATAAACATAATTATTGTGAGAAGTGAATAACGACGGAAAGTGGGGCTTTTATTTCTATTATCGTTTATTTGTTTACTAACCATTGATGACTTCTGCTGATACTGCACGTACAAGTTGGATTTATCACCTATCCAAGGAAATATTGCAAAGCATCTTGACTGACGTGAGGGTTAGGTTCGCCGAGAGGGACAGCATTGGCGTTTTACGGGGAATATTGCGTGGCGTGGTCACGAAAGAAGGCGCAGCAAAAACTGAAGACAAATTTGGTAAGTCCATTCCGTTATTTAAAATTTTAAAATAAATTCCCTCTGAAATTCCATGTAGAATTGCAAGTGTGAAATCAGGTAGTCTAACGGTAATGTACATATTTTGGTACAGTTGTCTAACCTATAGAGTTAAAGTTGTGTGTGCTCACCGTGATCTATAGTGCCGCATTGCTTAAAGTTCCCGAGAGTTTACAGCCTGTTTAAAGTCAGGCCATTGCATTTAAATGGGAGTTTGCTTTCGTGTGTCGGAATTTATTACAACAGTTTGGGTCTCCTGTTCCTATTATGCGGTTGCGTTTAAAGATCATAGAGCGATAGCAAAGGCCTACACAAACAATGAAAGCTTTTGTGGAGGAAATAATTCATCTAGTGCATGTGTTAGGTAGCCCATTTGATGAGACATATTTAAGAGAAGTTATATTTTTCAATCTTTAACCAGAAATTAAATTTTTTTTCCTTTGACACAAAGCTTTACAAACTTTACAAACTTGGTTATAATTGGTATCTCAGGTCGAGTTAACTATAGCAGATTTCCACCAAAGGCACAACGTGGTTACCAAAAATAAGCGGTATTATAAATACTGTTTTCATACAAACAACGTCAGTGAAGTGTTTTTTTTAAGACGGCTCTAGTAAAGGTAAAGTCACGAGTTGTGCTCAACAAGTGCATAAAGGTCATCACTCTGGTCAACGGTCAAATGAGGACCAACGTACACGCGATGTCTGTATTCAAACGTAAATGTATAAGTCATAAGGTGAATCTAATGATAAAGTCAAACGACGTCCTGTTGTTTATATTTTTTTGTGGTAACGAAGGCCATTTGCAGTTTTTTTGTCCACTTAATAAAAACACACAGGTGTTGATGGTTTAAATTACTTTGATTCTAGTAAAAATAATCCAGGCTTATTGTTTCTTCCCTTGCAATTTGGCGTTTTTACTTTGATGCGTTAGTAGATTCAGCTGCATCGGCATCATTGATGAGTCACGAAATTTGCCATCAGCTAAATCGTGATAATTTATTTGGCATTATTAAAGTGCCATAAAGCCGTACAGCTGTATTTTCTCTTGCTGACGGAGGTCTTGTTAAATCACAGGCAGTAGCTACCACAAAGGTTAAAATTAAACATTTTCATGGCAAATGTAGTTTCAGTTATTTAAGGAGTTGTCATATTCTGTTATTATGGGTATTTATTTTCTTGAAAACGTTCAATGTTGGGTGGAAGTAAAGAATATGTGTTTACGTTTTGCGTTTACTTCGGAATCTGTGATGACGTTGGAAAATAATCCGTCCTATTTTCGTCAAATGAACATGGTTCAGTTAGGTGAACCGTTATGGGCCAAAATTAGAAATTTAAAGTCGGAATTTGCCGACGTCATAACCGTTCAAATGGGTGATTATACAAAAAGTCGTACTGTTTTAAAGTTTAAAAACCATGAACCAGTATTTTCAGTCCCATATCATGCGCCACTTCCCAAAGTTCCAATTTATAAGCAAATAATTTCTGACTTAACAGAGGAAGGTGTTATAAAAGATTATTATAGTGCGTATGTAAGTCCCTAATTTCTTATTCCTAAGAAACAACATGGGAAATACAGTTTAATAAATTATTATAGATTGGTGAATTATAAGATTTATATTTATCCATACTCCATACCGGTGTTAGAGAGAGTTTCTCAGTATTTAAGTATGGCTAAGTTTTTCATTATTTTGGATCTTAATTCGGCGTTTTTGCAGTGTGAACTCACGAGAACCGTTAGCGTATTGTACCCCATGGGGCTTATACCAATGGACTCGTTCACCGATGGGAGTAAACTGCTGGCCGCAAGGAATGTCAGAGTTTTATTTCAGGTACTAGGTAAATACGTACGTGATTTTTTGTTTAGTTATATAGGCGATGTGTAAACTAAAGAATCACAAACAAGAAGGGAAATATTTTGGTTCTCCCGCAAATTTTGTATGTGAGCGGGTGTATTTAGATGTTATGGTCCCAGTACCACGTAGCAAGTCTGGTTACATTTACGTTTTAGTTGCTGTAGATAGTTTCTAAGATTTTTGTTCCTTTTTTTCGTTACGGACTGTCAAATAAGTTGAAATTTGTAAAGTAATTTTACATAGTCTATTTGAATTTTATGGGTCAACGGTTTTTGTTGTCACCGATAACGCAAACGTATTTTTGTCACAGGAATTCCGTTATTTAATGTTCACGCGGGAAGTAAAAACGGTAAATACTTCTTCACCGTTTTATTCGCAAGTTAACTTAGCTGAAAGAGTGGATCGTAACATCAAAGTTTCTTTGCGTTGTTTCCAGTTGGGGACACAAAGAGATTAGGATGTCGTTTTGTATAATTAGGTATTTTGTTTTAAAAATGTTATGCACATTGCTCATAAACACACGCCTTCAGAGGTTAACTTTTGTTGAAAGTTATTACATCCCCTACTTAATGACTGGGTATTGCAACCTTTTTGTGTGGAAAACGTAGCTAATAATGATTCGGTAAAGATTTGGGAAGAATTTTTACGTAAATTAATTATACACCATCAAAATGGAAGATAAAGTTAAAGCTCAACGTAACGATTCTACATTACGCAGTGGTGATTTGCGTTATATAACAGTTATTGTTACTCAGATGTAATTCCCACACAAGGAATTTATAATACATATAAACCATGTAATAGGCTTTATTGTAAAACCAATTAAGCGTGTCTTATCCCAGTTCTCTATTATGTGGATATTTGTTGCTATCCAATAATTAATTGATTTTTAAATATATAAGGACTACAAAGAAATCACGTGTTAATATTAATGATAATTTCCTGAGTTTTTCTCAAGAGTTATAAAATGAAATTATTAAGACTATTTAAAATGGTGCTGTTTTATGACGTGTTTTAAATAGCATTGCTATGATTTAAAGTTTAAAGCCCTAAGGTTTTGAATTTCCCAACCCCTTTATTTCCTTACGGTACTTAGACCTTGGTGTGTGCGGTCTAGGTACGTCCCTAAGAGTTGTGGTCTGGTGAGTTGGGGAAGTTTCGGATTATGAAGAACAGAAGATATATGTTTGAAGCGAGTCCTAGCCATGGACGAGATGGCGACAACGTATTGGCCACCCGAAATCACTGTCTGCTGACTTAGGCTGGGGCCGCTACGTGTGCTTTAAGGAGGGGAGGATTAGATGGTGTACATGGAACACCGCTTAATTTTCGCCTACTATGCTGCTGAATTACGTGTCTTACGAGGGATATCGGTTGGGTTTTCAACATACCTGTCCATGCCACCGTTCGACGCCCTTTGGTGTGGACAGACCGTCGAGTCTTGACTTCCGCGCCGCGATCAGTTGGTCGACTGGACGAAGACGAGGGTCCCCATCCACCTCCTCCACTACCACTCCTCAACCCCTGACCGGCGTGGTCTAGAAACGGTGCGACGCTTCTAATACATGATCGGGTTGTCATTGCGCCGCCAAGACGACCAACGCTACCTTTATGGAGTTTCCTCAACACCTGATGTCACGAACTCTGGAGGGGATGGCTAGACTACATGTACCCTGGCCTGAAGACTAATCGAGAGAGAACGTGGGGTGGGCATCAAAAAGGGAACACTTAAAAATAGTAGTATTTTAATGGGCATTTATTACATTTGGGCAAGTCCTTTATAATTTTAATTTATGCCCAATATTTAAGATTGTGAACATTTAATCGGAATGTTATCAATCTGTTTAAAAGGTTTTAAGGATTTTTTATATTTTTGTATTAACATTTTTGGGGGATTTTGCAAAAAAAATTATATATTAGCTCGCAATTATATGGTTAAAAACTTAATTAGCGCTAATTGTTCATTTGTCACAACTGGGGATAATTCATATTTTCATTTGTTCCTATGGGATAGGATACTTTATTAGAGTTTTCCAATGTATTTGTGATATCTGCGCAAAGTTTTAAAGAGTTTATTATTCCATGCATTTATATGGATGTTGTGGTTGGAGAAGGTTGCATTGCCACTGTCATGAGGTGGTTGGGTTTTCTCCAGGTGCTACCACCCCGTGAGAATACCTACTGATTTGCTTGCTTTCATAATAAATAATGTATAATATTTTCAATATGAATATGGAGAGTAATATACCAGTTTATTAATAACGTTTTAAAGAAGACAAAGGAACTTTTGTTAAGTAATTGGAACACAATGCTATGTCTAGTGATTTTTTTTTACGTATCTAAATATATATTGTACCGAATACGGCAAACTGGACTTCTTGTATAAAAAAACTTACCTTAACATAATCGCCAATATTTCCGTGGGTGTTATGGCGTCACTTAATTTGGTGTCTTCGCTTTTATTCCATCGTCAAGATTTGCTAACAATTCATTGAAGGATTTTACACTCATTCGAAAGTAATTAGAAAACTAATTTTTATGTTCTCATAATTCCATAAAAGTTGTAACAAATGCGCCTTTCAACAACCAGGCATTTTCATACGAATAAAACCACTTTCTTTCCTTTTTTTTCGATATCCATTTATACGTAAGATACGCGAAAACTACTTTCTTTTATTCTGAATTACTTGATCCATCTTGTTGCAAACGACGTCACTAGACATCAGAACGCCAACAACTGAAATATGTAATGTTTCTAACGCAGGCGTGAACCGTACAGCTTACGTCGATAAAACGCGTTTGAATCGTCGCGCGTCACTTCAACGGAAGTGTGAACCGGCCTTTATGGTTGTCTAGTTGCGAGCAACGGCATCACCAGCAAATATGAGGTTAGTGGTTGTTGCCAAAACACGTTCTGTAAACGTCGGAGACCGCTACGCGACAACAACAAACGTAGGAACATCATGCTAAGATGCGGAGAATAATAGGGTCTGGCTGACAGGTTACGATTGCGTCGAACTATCATTATCTCGCCGCCCTGGCTCCATGCACGACCAATAAGAGACAAGGGTACAAGCTGAGGTAGCGGAGACGATAAGAGTATTCACGACCCAGAACAAGGCGGTACAGAGCATTCGGTGACGGGATAAGAAGATAGGCTGGCTGCCTTCTTACCCAACGATCTAGAGGTGTGTGTCTACCCGCTAAGGGCGTGAGAGTGAGCCCGGTTCATTCCTCCTACCCCTCATTTCGATTCCGTCCTTAGGAATAAGTTTGATGTCTGGCAGTATTACTTAGTGTCTCTGTTGTTGACTGTTAGTAGACTAACTAAGTACTATAATTAACGAACTCGACCTATGGTAAGTTCCTTATGACGACATTCCTTCTTCGCCCTGTTAATTAAAACCCACCGTTAACAATCCACGGTAAACGAAATCTTTAAACACTGTGCATAAATAAAAATGACTAATTAATTTTACAGTCGAAAGTGTTCTTCCCACGTATTATCGTTAGCCCCGTAACATCGTTTTAATGGCGTGCATTCGTGAAAGTAGATGCCGTAGTGGGCGGTATGTCGGATTCCGGGGCAAATGAGATTAATCCCTTCCCCGCCCACATCCTGACTCTCTTCCTGAGCTGTTAGAAGCTGCCTCTCCGCTCACGTCCTTAACGATCGTATCCACTGAATATCCCACTCTGGCGTAATTAGTAACAGGCGTACTATACGTTAGGTGAAAAAATATTTGATTTAATATGTCTAATAACTTACTTATTTCTATATATCCCCGAAATCGCTGTATAAATACTAAATAGTACAGAAGAGTAATTTAACATATACTTTATTTACATTTTATGTATTTAGAGTTAGTCTAACACAGCATTAAGGACACAGCTTACAAGTTACTAATTTTTTTCATGTTTAAGACATAAATTGACAAATAACGTAAATTATACCTTATGTATTATTGTGATCTAAATAGAGTTTTTGGAATTATAGATAATTTTTCATAATGCTTCAATTTCGAGACATCTGCAAATTTACCACTTCAGTTTCAAAAAGGAAGTTGTAGAATACACGCTCCCACAGCCTCTAGAGTTTATAAGGATGATCTATATTTAATGATCCCGCGTGTATTAATGCTATCTTATTTGATTATTTCGTTAAGAAGCATGTAATGAGGCAGATTCAACAGATTTACGAAGGAAATATGCGTGTACTGGTTACGTAATGTTAATATTACATGTAATGCTTTTATTTATATGTCGAATGAGAGGTAAAGTTACATCATTTCATGTTCCTTTACGGTTGCTTTATTAGCAATTGTGGAGTGAAGAAGCATAGTTTCGTTTACTTTTTAGAAATTTTTTGCGATTTTCTTGAGTTATCTTCGGCATTTTAGCGGTTAAGAATGTTGTGAAGTTATTTTGTGTCCCAAACAACAGGATCACACGCCAAGGATTACGGCATGAATCATAGCTGTGATTGGCTGCTGTCGACATCACGATATGCTTGAACATAGGTAGGCTGTGATGGCGAGATGCACTCAGCCAATGACAGTATGTTGCGGAGAGTGGTAGGTAAGTAAATAGGTAACTTCTCAATGATAGTGAGACCATTAGAGACGGAGAAAACTGTCCAGAGAAGCAGGGACGGGGAAGGAATCAACAATGGCCTGCATGCAGAAACCATCTCAGCATGTGCAGAAGTGATTTTGATAAACTGTGGAAAACAGAACTCAGTATGGCGGGACCGGGAGTCCAACCCGGGTGCTTCCGAACACGAGTCCACTGAGCCACCTCACTCGGTGTAGGGAGAGAGAAGGCTAGTGTATGTTAATGGAATGCGTCGTTTTGCAGGATGATGTGAAGATTGTCTATGGAATGGGAAGGTTGTCAGTCCCACGGTCTTGTTATCGCTAGCGGTACAGCTCCAAATAATGAACTGAGTATATGTACTGACCACTCTGAAACATAACTTGCATCGATGAGAAACCGCAGCTGGAACCGTTATTGAAACCAATGTTTGGACGATACACATCTCTGCAGAATTCATTCCTCGATGCAAGTGGTACCTTAGCTGACGAGAGGTGATATATTTCCAGTCTAGGTTATACACTGGAGAGACAAAAATTCTGGTATAGGCGTGCGTATACAAACAACAGAGGTGTGGAACCAATCAGAGTAAGGCGATGCGGTCGGCAGCGCCTATATAAGACAACAAGCGTCTGACAAAGTTGCTATATCGGTTACTGCTGCTACAATGGCAGGTTATCAAGATTTAAGTGAGTTTAAACGTGGTGTTATAGTCGGCGCACGAGATATGGGACATAGCATCTTCGAGGTAGCGATGAAATTTGAATTTTCGCGTACGACCATTTCACGAGTGTACCATGAATATCGGGAATCTGGTAAAACATCAATTCTTCGACACCGCTGTGGCCGGAAAAAGATCGTGAACGAACGGGACAAACGACGACTTAACGATAATCATTAAACGTGACAGACGTGCAACCCTTTCTAAAATTGGTGCAGATTTCAATTCTGGAGCATCAACAAGTGACAGCGAATATTTCACAAGATTGGAATATTTGTCTTGCCTTTGGCTAACAAAATTAAATATCCTTCTTTCTTAGGTCTGAAATTCAGTGTGTAAATGCTGTACCCGTCAGCGGATACTAGAAGTTCATCATTGGTGCTTGGAATGTACAAATCTGGGGACAATATTGTATTTTTAATGAATCTGTAATGAGTCGAAAAAATAAGCAATCGTTTATTTTACGCATACATATTTGCAGAGCTTTCTTGTGTCCCGCAAAATAAAACTGACAAACACACGGACACAAAAAAGTGCAAGACAATGATATAAAAACCCCATAACTTTAGTTATTTTCGTAACAAATTTTGTTTGGAATCCTGGTTACAAGCTAATCAATGCTTCACTTCAGCCAAAAACACCTTTAAAGCCTACTTTATGAAAGAAAGAAAGGCTTTTAAGATCAGGTTCTTGTTTAAATATGTGTATGTATGTGTGTGTTTGTGTGTGTGTCTAGGTGTGTATGAGTATGTGTAGGTGTATGTATGCGTATGTGTATCTTCTCCATAAAAAAAACTTTTCAACCCGGTAACCGAATTTCACCAAACTCGGTGCACATATTACACTTTGTATGGAGGAAATCTGACTGTTATAGTTTTCAACAATACCGTGGGCTTACTTTCAAAATGGCGGCCATTTTAATATTAGTGTTGATATGTCATAACTCGGGAACCATTCAACCAATTTAACCAAAACTAGGTATGTTTGTAGTGCATATCGTAGGCATTAAATGTAGAAATGTATACTACTATTGCTCCGCATTTTCAGAAGATATTAACAAATAAAACATTTACATTACTGTACATATCATGGTAAGTAATTAATACTACGGTAGACGATGTAATAGAATAAAATTTACATTGAATAAGCACTTATTTTCAAAATGGTGGCCATAACAGTATGTTACGTTCATTTGGTATATATACTGTACCGTTCAACCAACTTCAATCAGATTTTGAAAGTACGAAGTATTTATTATAAGAATCATATACGTATGCCAACACATAACCTCTCGATCCGCAACTTTGTAAGATAGAGCCACACGAATAAATAAAGTCTTATGTCATATCTCGGGAGACAATTGACAGATTCCTACCAAATTTGGCAAACGAGTAGTACTACGTTAGATGATATAAACTGGTGCGTTTTGAATAGGTCAAACACTTGGTCTCAAAATGGCGGCCATATGAACATTTTAATTTAGTATGTTATACCTACAAAACTAGGAATGAAATTTCAACTTTAATTTGAATACTGGCAGTATCTATTATAACCATTATATTTGTTTGAATATATCCTAATTTCTCCATAATTTTGTAAGAAAGCTCCTACTGAAAAAATATAATTATTTGTATGCCATATCTCAAGAAATAATGAACAGATTCCTACCAAACACGGCAAACAATTTCTACTGTGCATGCCATATTAATTAGTTTGTGTTAAGTATGCCAGACACTTATTTTCAGAACGGCAGCTATAAAAACTCTTCAGCTTAGTGTGATATATCCACGAAATTATGTAACTGATTTTAACTTAACTTTGTTTACCATCAGTGTGTATGACAATCATCTAATGTGCTAATACATATACTTTTTTTGTCCATTTATGACGATCGTCACATAAAAAAAATGGAGGTTTTATGCCATATCTCAAAGACAAATTAACTGATTCCGATAAAATGTTACATGCAAGTAGTATTATAGTGGGGTACGAAAACTGTCATGTTTTAGGTGAGGCAGGCTTTCATTTAATAGCATTAATAAATATAATATATATGATAGTATAATATATCTGATACACAATTCAACCAAATTTTGTAAACTAACACTATTCACTAGAAACATCAATTCTACATAGAGAAATAATATTTTGCGGAACTTTTCGAAAAACAATTCCAGGTAAGAAAACTGAAAAATATGGCATTTTTCCAGAAAAATTCAACAAAATAGTGGCGTATAAAAATGTTAACAAATTTTTTATATCTATTAAGGGAATATAACCAAATTCAACCAATCTTTTTATGCAGGCAGTGGCTATTAAAAGCATAATATAGAAAACCTTTTTGAGGCAATTTTGAAAGATCGTACAAAAAAAGGAAATAATGTTTATTTGCCATATCTCAGGGACCAATCAACCGATTTCCACCAAATTCTTCACACAAGTAGCACTATGATAGGTCATGTGAACTTACGTGTTTAAAGTGGCTCAGGCACTTATTTTCAAAATTACGGCCCTGTAAATATTTCCTGTTAGTAAACCCATCATTCGAAACATTAAACTGAACACATCCGAAGTTTATGCCCTAAATCCAACCATTGTAATGCAGTTAATTGTACGCTTTCTCATGTTACAAAACGTTAAGAAGTACCTACCATGAGGGCTTTTAAGAACTTAATTAAAAACTATTTCAACCCTCGTTATATCAGCAACTTCTTGTATACAATAGTGCGACTCTGCTAGTCTCCTACATTTGGGCTTAACTCGAAGACATGACATGTTCGCTTTATGGCCAAACCTAAAAACTTTTATCTGATGTTTTAAATAAGCCTCTTCATTTCTCAGATCATTGATAATGTCAGTCGCATTCATGTGGTTTCAAACTAATCTGAACTACCATGTGGCAGATATTCGAAATAATGCACAGAAACATTAACGTTTTAAAAAATTAAAGTCTTCCGTAAATGTCGTAAAATTGACGCGCATTTCTTGATATCACTGCGGGAAGCGACGTTAATTAAAAAGTTGTTTTCAGTTTCGTATTAACTACAGGAAACAATGTACGCATTTGGCGTTAGAAACTGGAATTCAAAATGAATGAATACTGCAATTAAAACACAACATGTACAGATATGTGTGATATAAATTTAAAATAAGACGTGTATTGGGTGCATCCTAATACCGAGTGGCCACCCACTGAAGTAACGGGGCTTTCAAGCGGGGCCCACATATGTCTTTTATCCACCCAATTATGAGTGATGCGGAATTTAGCCCTGCAATGAAGCAGGGCGAGGAGGAATGCATGGGCTAATAGAAAGTGGAGCTACCCGAGAAAATCCATCTTGAAACGGCGACGTCAGCCACTTTACAGACATGCAAAAGCACAGACGTGAACCGCCTGGAATGGGATTAGGGTTGCTTGGGGGGGGNGTTTAATTTAAAGAGATTTTGCAAAATTATTGAGAACTTAAATCATTAATTTTGCCAAAATTTTCTTTGAAAAAGAGAATCTTCGAGGTTCTGAGCTTTCGTTTTCGACACATATCCAAGATATCGAAATTATAAGCACAAAAAATGTAGACATATTAGATATGTTGCAAACTCGAGTTTATAGTCAATTCATGGTTACTTCCCACTTTGCTGATGCCCTGCTAAAGCTCTACTTTCGGAATATTTCTCTGCCTCATGCAAACAAGGATTAACGAAGTCTAAAAAAATACACAAAAAGGATAACAAACCGAATTTGTGCGCATTCAGTGTAATGGTATTTTGCATGAGAACTATTTCTTACTAGGCATTACCAACACGCCTATTTTCCCCCATGTTTATTCATGCAAATTATAAATGAAATAATACAATTTATTGTCAGAATATAATTAAAAGTCCAATTTAAACTAAAATAAGATGATATTTTTTTAAACAAAAATATTACACGGGATGATTTTTGAAAGGTTTGATTAAAAAAAATTATGACATTACTGGGAATTTACTACACTCAGTAGATTGTTGTGCAATGTTGAAATCTGCATCTAAAAGTTATAAGGTAAGTGTTTATTATATATGATTCAAATATATGTTTTTTTACAACACTTTTCGGTGAGTATAGACAAATATCTTCCTAATCCAAAAACAACTGCATTTGTAAGAAAGAGTCAAAACTAACCTACACAGAGTTTCACTCTCATACCGAAGTACATTCAACACTGTTTGTCGTTCTCTCGCAGCCCAGCAGTACAATTTATTTTGCATCTTCACTTGCATGGCTCACAAAGTTGTGAAAAATTATTGTCAATAAATATGTATTATATACGAATAGATATCATAGCTTTACCATGCTGCAATATAAGGATGGAGTGCTCTATAGGTAGTGTTTCTACTTCTACGCAAGACTAGTTTACATTACCATGAAAGAAAATCGCCGTCATATAACACGACTGGCCGCTTTGAACTCAGCACTGTCCATAAAACCTTCAATATATAAGAAGTAAACATCTAGTAATCACGTATTTTGTTAAACGCGGTCGTCTGCCTTGTATGAGAAAAGGATTATAAAGAGACATGCTTAAGATAAATATCGGCATTGTGACAATTAACATTATTTAGAAGTTCTGGTATACAGGTTCTTCAGGAAGGCGCAGTTTCCCATCGACAGGCAAGTTAACGCAGATAAATTAACCTGGGAGCGATTGTTCAATAATCGGTTCAAGAGTGTGTGATAAACTATGGGAAGTATGGCGTCACAGGCGACTCGAGGGAGGGAATGTGGATATGGGTGGTAGGACGACAATGGAGTGGCACGAACGCTGGCTGGAGCTGGAGGGAACGCCTCTCCGCCTCTCCTTGTTTCCCAGCAAACACGCTCTTGCTGCACGTCTCGCGGCAGCCGCCTACCAGAAGCTCCCTTTGTGCACGGTCACCAACTTTGCCGCGAACAAAGCGCGCAGGAGAGCGCAGGTGTCTAGGGCGGGAGATAGCAGCCAGTGCGGCGCGGCGTGGGGCCCCACACCGCACACCAGTGGCAGGGGGAATGTATTCTGCCTTGCCTCGCAAACTATCCTGGGCCCCTTCTTCGCACTTTCTCAGCTTCGCTCATATTCGAAACAACGCTAGCGTACTGGGCGATAGTAGGGGAAGCACGAGCGTTCCAGGATTCCTCGTTCCTCATTGCTTTCAACCGGCGGCCATTTTAGATTTTCACCCTCATTCGCAGCCTTATTAATTAACATCATGCCATCGGTTATAACTATTTAAATGATCTGTACATCACTGACCTATGAAGTCTCTATAGAAAAGTATTCGCTTCTCAACCAAATATCAGGATTAAGATTCTTCAGAAGTACTTTATATATAAAACCTAAAAATATTTTTTCTGGGAATATTTTTGATCTGTAGATAAAATTTTATGGCGTTTCCCTTAAGTTGTCCAAGTTTTTGTTGCATATAGCATAACACTCTGGACAGTTGTTTTATGTATGATTGATTTTGCCCAGTTTATAATGTTTCTGCCTCACTGTACTGAAATTGGCAATAAAGTTACCTTTTTTTTCCATTAAACAGTCGTACCGCTATCTCTTTACCGGACGATCTATCGGTTTTGTAGTATGAATCCTAAATAACAAAAATTATTTACTATCTTTTTTTTATCTTTTCTATAAATATATAATTAGGGTTGTTTGTCATGTATTCTGGCTTGTTGTAATTTATTTCCAACGTCCAATTCTTGTATTCATCTGCTAATTTATTTTATGTGTAATTTGCATCTTCTCGTATATATAAAAACTATTATTTTGAAATGTAATTCCAAGTGTACTTTCCACCTAAGCGAACTGGGTTCGGTTTCCGCCTGGGTCGCTCCCAGATTTCTGCATGTGGGAATCGTGCGGAACGACGCCACCGGTCGGCGGATTTTCTCGTGGATCTCCCGTTTACCCCACTCTTTCATTTCTGCGCTGCCACATTCTGGCCTCATTTCACCGTCCTCTACTCTTAGGACTTCGATGTTAAGATACGTTCAAATCTGTTCACGCAGTCACCAAAGTTTACTTCATAAAACGTAACTTTTTTTTTATGAAAAACCATATATTTTTAGTACAACTTTTATTTCCCTTTTATGTGGAAGAAGCCTGACATTGTATCAGAAAAGATATAAATCCAGAAAATAAATACGTTTGAACAACTGTTTTTGCAGAGAGTTTTATTTGTGAAAATTAAGGATACCCTCAGACAAGACTGACAGTGATCATCCCAGCAGCTTACATTGGGATTGATTATGGTCGCAGGAGAAAGCGGTTCCGGTGATGGAGGCGAGAATTATTCATTACACCACTTCAGGGACAGAGCGAATTATTTGAAGAAGTCGTGTACTGATAACAAAGCACACATCAGCAATTTTGTGAGGATGAGCCAGGAAGAGTTCCAATTTTATCTAAAACAATATCGAACCCATAAATACAAAGTCCGATACCAACTTACGTGAGGCAATACCACCAAAAGTTCAACTGTTGCTTACCCTCCGATTTATAGCTAGTGGTGACAACTACATTTCGCTGATGTACTTGTTTCGCGTTTCTGAACCCAGCATCTCACTAATCGTCCCTACGGTTTGCAAG
This sequence comes from Clitarchus hookeri, assembly GCA_002778355.1. NCBI lineage: Eukaryota > Metazoa > Arthropoda > Insecta > Phasmatodea > Phasmatidae > Clitarchus > Clitarchus hookeri. Next base: position 73,484 of record NQII01007678.1, read on the forward strand.
GCATTCATAGATTCGCCGAAAGACATTGTTGTCAAAAATAAGCAGTAGTTGGTATGATACAATTACATATTTCAATTTCAATTTCTGTTTCTAAAATGAAAGTGTATAATTACACACAGATGAAATGTACTACCTATTAATATCACTAGAGAACATTGCATTTGAATTAATTACCTGGAAAAATAACTGGAAACCATTAGAGACGGATAATTGAAGTCATACAACATTTAGAAAAAGGGAATGTTTAGATTCAGTAAGGGATATCATATAAATTTTTACAATTAAGAAAATATTTCGTTAATATCTTCACTTCCCCGACATATTATATGTCGCCAATCATAAAATTGGTACTGTAGTTTATTTGCGGTTTTTTCTTACTATTTAAATCAAACCTATGAATAATCACCCCATGTAGGTACATATAGCGTGTTTGGTTGTTTTCTAAATATGTATTGTATCACAAGTGCTTTATACTTCTGTACTTTCAATGCCTCGTTGTTAAGGGCCGCCCAAATATCTCTCTCTATAATTCTGTCAACATAAAGGGACATACAAGTATCTTATTGTTGGTTAAAATGGATTTAATTTACATTTTATCTATAAAATATAATATTTCATTTATAACTTATGAATAAAAACAGAGAAAAATAAATGGGTTGGTAATATCTAGTAAGAAAGAGTTATTATGGAAATTATAATTGCACTGAGTGCGCACGAATGCGGTGATTTGTCCTTTTGGTATTTTATGTAGACTTAGTTAAGCTTTGTTTGTATGCAGCGGAGGAGTATCGCGGAAGTAGAACATCAACAGGGCTTCTGGATAGTTGGAAGTAACCGTGAATAGACTATAATAATTAAGTGACATTGCGTCGAACGAATATAGTATTTATCATACTGCTGTATCATTTTGAGGTAGAGTTTAAGTTTAAAAAATCTCGAAGTCGACACAAACTCGGTAATTCAACGCCACTTCCAACGCCATTGTTGTGTTCGATTTGTATTTGAGTGAGTTCGTTCTCTCTGTTGGGTCGAAATGGTGCCGAAGTGTGGGCATCTGGTGAAAATAGTACAGGCCAATGAGTCTATTAACTTTGTATTGTTTTATACAAGCCTGAATTTTTATTCCATAATTCAGGGGCACTGCGATAGTCTTCTAAGAACTGAACCGTTTTTTGAATGGACCATTCCATCCTGTCACTCAGAATTTGCCGCAGCTATCGACACACTGCCGGATCCAGGGTGACACTGTCCGACAGCCAGATTTGTGAGGCAGGCGGCAATATTGTCAGCCCGACAGAAAGTGACATGTCACTTGCCACATGACGTTCCGTGTTTCCTCAGTTGAAATGCGACTGTCCATACGTCTCAGTCGCATACTACAGGCTGCTAAAATGTTGCCTCGGTGCAATTGGGAATAGCGTTATTAGCCTTCTACATGTAGTTATATAGAGAGACTATGAATTTCAGATAAAGTAAAAAACGTATCGTTCAACCAGTGAAATACCAGCATGTCTCATGTGCCCGAATACATATAACCTATTAGAATACGCCAAAAAAAATTTGTTAGATAAATTAATTTTTCATTGTTTTAAAATTAAATTTGTTTGTCTTAAAACGAAAAATTGAAATGTAGAAACCCTTACGTTTATTCGACAAAATCTGCTTTGGATGCAAGATATTTTTTTAGGCATATCTACGCATGTGGTTAATCGTATAGAAATATTCCGTTGTGAAAAATATTATTCTCAATGCAGAGAACGTTAAAATATGTCAGTTATACAAATAAATGTCGTAATAAGGCAAGAAAACTGAGTAACAAAACACTTCATATGCAGTGCAACTATACGCTATACGCGCTCAAAATTGCAGTAAACATACGATGAGGTTTATCAGACCACCCAAGGACATATGAAATGGCTTAACGACTGCTGTCAATCGATAACAACCGGGATAAGGTGCCCTCCGAAGACCGGAAGCGCTATGATGTTATACCACTAAACGGTCACCCATCCAAATGTGTGCCGCTGGGAACGGTGCGTAACATTGGTGATCGATTAAGATCCCTCAGCCAAGCGCAAAAGGTAGTATCTAGGTACACTTATTTCTAAAGCTAAAACTTGATGAATCTCACGTTTTGATTTTCATACATGGACACTGGAAAGCGGAAATGTGGTAACTACGCGATAGTTGCACAGATACACTCCAAAAATAATACCCTACTTCTTGGCTATCGGGTAAAAAATATTTCCTTTCTATTGAGTTGCCGTAATCAGTTAAAAACCTACGCCAACATGTATAATTTTATAATTCTGTTTTCATATAAATGAATTATCTTTTCCCAATTTATTTTTTAGTGTATCACTGTAAAACTCTATTGTCGAAGCCGGGACGGTTCGCTACTACCCACTTAAGGATGGCGTTATATTGCCTGGTTCGTGTTTCGTAAAGATTTGACGTGTTATGTGTTGCATTGCGACATACTAATTCCTTACACAATTCCTGAGATTTATATTGTCCAATGAGAAAAGTTTCCTTAACGACCTGATCGTTTCTACGATGCCTCAGTGCGCCTGATTATAGAAACCTGAATGCTTAAATGGTGCGCTTGATTATTTTATTTCGTCGATATACATGTGTCATCTATATATGATAAATAGAGAAAAGCGTCCATTATTAAGGTGAACAAGGGAAGCTGCTTAGAGTTATATTCTGTGAGATTATCGAGAATTATTTAACCGTCTGGTCGTTTTATGGGTAATGATTCAATATCTTTGAGCACTGTTCCTCTGTTAGATCAGAAACTCCAGGTGATATGTTGGTGTGTTTTGATTTAATAGCATCTTTTTGCCACCCATACCCCGTTTTTTTTACCAATTTTTTTTTTTTCGCGAAGTGAAATAATTATATATGCCAGTTCATCTCTTTCATGACAGACATATTTAAAATATTCGTGAGACATGAGATACTTGTTTTCGTCGCTTTAAAAACAAACCAAAAATGATAAAAATGAGATTTTGCGTGTGGTACAAAAGCACGGAGAAGAGGCAATGCTACTGGTTCAAATGTTTTGGCCGCAAGACCCGTAATAAAATATACTTTTTAAAAAAGGGAACGTCGCCTGATGGATTTTAAAGCAGAAAACGGAAACGTTGACTGGTCATCGAGCGACCCTTCCCTACTATGTTAGTAGACTGTTCTCGCATGTGTGTTCTTTCAGATTTCATTGCTGTTAAATTCTCTTTTTATAACATTTACCATTGCAGAATTGATCAATGGTGGTCTGGATTACATTTCATGTTTTTTTTGTCTTTAAACTAATAATTAATTTTTTTCTTACTAAGATGTTAGTACGCGGCTTTATTTGCTCTAAATATGTTCTGTAAAAAAAATTTATAAAGTGTTGTACAAAATAAGAAAAAGGTTATAAGAGGGACTGAAGGAAATATTTCACTTTATATTAATTTTAAGTTTAGAATATTTTTTCTAAATAAAATAAGCACAGAGCATCTATTAAGGCCTACACATTTTCTCCAATTACTGTCACAAAAATAATGAAGTTCTATTTTCTAAATTTCAGCTCACAAATTTATTTGATTTCGTGCCACGTACGAAATGATATCTAGAGAGAAATTCAACTAAAATACAGAAACTACCGTTCGCATACATGATAAGTCGACAATGAAAATATAAAAACTATGCGTATCAGTCGACATGTACGAAATAATTGAGCAATTTATATTAATATGCACTGTACGTGTACGAACGGTTGCTTAGTGCGTTGGACTTCTGGGAAATGATGACACAGAATGTGCAGTACGTTGTGATTAGAACACGTTTGAATTTGCATTTACATGAACGTGTAACTTTTTACAAAGATAATGATGCAAATCTGTTCTGTCATCTGCTGTACAGCAGTGATATTTTCGGCTATATGTATCAGATGAGAGTATTCCTGGAGCCCTTTAATTTTACGGGTGATGTGCCTGTCTGCGGATTCATTCTGTCATGCATATTCGAGTTAGGTTTGGTGAATAGTAATTTATTTCTTATTCGCATGCATAATAATATTTACGAACGTAATTTCTTATATTGAAGCGAAAAAATATTTGTGTGTCAATTAAAGTTATGACACAGGATTATAAATGTAATGTGATAGTTTAACGTGATCAAATAAACAATTCTGTCTCAGCTCATGCTATACAGAATTAGATTTAAGTCTTTCCCAGTATTTTCTTAGTTCGTAATACAAAAATTAAAGTAGTAGTTATAGCAGTTATCGGGTTGTATGTTCTATTCGTGGCATAAAGCTTAGGAACATATTATGCAGAAACTGTTGGTAACTCATGACTTAACCTAGTTCCTGGGAGAAAATTCGCTTGCCGTTGTCTTTGACCGTACAGGTTTTTAAGGCCCGAAGGCCAACACACCCTCCATCCTCCCGCACTGCAACTGTACTCGGGTGAGTAAAGCAGAGCACGGCACTTTCTCCTCTTAGTCTCTTCAGGGCATTCACTTTTCTTTCTTGCCGTGACTCGGTATTCTACCGGTTTTCTCTTTAAAAACCTGTCCTCCTCGCCAATCTGGAGTACTCCGACTTTTACTCTTTTGAAGTCTTTACCTGAGTACCCTATTATGGGTCATCAGAAATTCGCTGATTCCATTTGTCAAATTCCTCCAATATTCTTCCAATATTCTTCCAATTTTCGTGCCGAATTCATTCCATATCCTGTGCAGATGTTTGTCTTCCATCACAGTTCCAACTTCCAAGTGAATGCCCATTGCTTCCGTTTCCTCTTGAAACCGCTCCCTGAGGTCTTCGGTTTCCAAACAACTTGTCAATATGTGCTGTACGGTGTAATCGACACCACAAACCTCGCAGAGCGGGGACGCCACAAGCCGCAGGCTGTAAAGTTTGGCTTTAAAGTTTCTGTGTCCGGTGAGCAGCTGCATGCTGTAGTGATTCGTCTAAATCCACTTGCAGCGCAGTCTTGATCTTATATCGGGAAGTAGCTCATATGTCTGCCTTCCTCTTTCAGAGCTCGACCACCTGTCCTGCCTTTTATCTAGTACTTCATCCAGTATGGCTTACCTGTCTTCTTTATTCAGCCTGCCAGCTCGCGATGCCTCCGCCGCGAGGCCCATGTATCTTACCAAAAGGTCCGCAGGCAGCACTCCAGCAACCACAGGGAGAGACTCATTGGGGGCAGTTTTATACGCACTTGTCACGACTCTTTGTGCACTTAACAGTTTCCTTTTGTGCCACGAAATCTCGGCTCGGTGGTACCACACCACCGCTCCGTAAGAGACTATGGCCTCGAATACCGCTTTGTATATAGTTCTTAGCGTTCTATAATTCAGGCCCCAACTCGTGTTCTCGCTATGAATTAAAGAGACATTGGAAATTTAGTTTATTTCCTACTATTTGTTATTTTTCAAAGAAAAACATTCCGCTTACCGCTTAGCACAGTGCACTTAATAGATTCTTTAGAAAGAACTCGTTCGCATTGGAAGAAATTACAAATATTGTCCAGATTCACAGATTATGCCTCACGAAATATTTGTATTTATGTCTGCTTCAAATGAAAGTTCACTTTTATAAATCACGTTGCTTGTGAAGCATAACTACGCATTTTTTCCGTTGCCAATTCACCTGTCTTGATTGAAGACCACAAAAGTTATGTCGTGTCTAGTTCGCCTAACTGGCACATGTGAATCTAACAGCGAACTCCTCGCATACATACACAAACTGACAGAAATATCTCAAACACGTGGCCATATATGTGCCTACACGTATGGGAGAAACTACAATGAACCTTGTGACATCTATCAAAGAAGAACATTGTTATTTGCAGTTCCACAATATTCATTTAATTATTGTTTTTATTACGTGCGATAGAAAATATTTTTTTTCTTCTGTGAGCCAACCTCGTTTTACAGGTTTCCAGGGAAGTTGTTAATATATAATGCAGCAGTTTTTTTTTTTTTTACTTAATGAAAATTAATATTTCTTTTTCTGTTCCTGGCTTATTTGATTCTGGTAAATTATATATATATATACAGTTCTTCAATCATATTCGCTGACACTCAGTTGGTAAGTTGACCTTACGTTATGCTAAAGTTATGAATTATTTCGTGCAATAAGTCCAGTTTCACCTCAGTGGCTCGAAATCGCATTTTATCTTGCTCTTGAAATATATCTAGCCGTAGCCTTAATGAGATATTGACGAACTTACCTGCGGAATGATATGCACTAGTTGACTAGGTGCTACTAGAATGTTCTTAAATATACTTCGAAAATATGTATTAAATAACGTCAAATAATTTCGATATTTTATTTGACATTACAGTAGAACAATCTCTTATCTATTGTATTCAGGCTGATGTAAAAATCCTGGTTCCCGCAAAGAACCACCAATAAGAATGTCTTGTAACTTCTAGGGTCGTATAGGCTTATAAATTGCACATGACGTCCACTTCTGTTGTGTGTGTGGAAGTCATCGCTGTCATTTCTCATTCCGTGAGATCCCAGTTCAGTTTACACAATCGACCTTAGGACGTTCTCAAGTAGCTGGTGGGTCCAGGGGTCCGATTAAATATGACTACCAGACATTTGCACCGACACCGTGCAAAGTAAGGAAAACTGTGTCCCAGTTTGCAAGAGAACTTAAAAGTCTGTGGCTCGATAAGCGCGAGATGGATGCAATCCGAAGCATGTAACAAAAAACTCCACTCTTACGTCCATTCTCTGGTATTCCATAAAACAATCCCGTTNGGATGCAATCCGAAGCATGTAACAAAAAACTCCACTCTTACGTCCATTCTCTGGTATTCCATAAAACAATCCCGTTTCCCTTCTTCCCAAAATAGCATAACATTAACTTCAACACAACCGCCAGGAGGCGGAAGAACGGGAAAAATTATTTAGAGTGTGGTTTGTGAAAATTATAAGTACCTTTTAAATAGTTTCTCCGCTCTATACAGTACCCTTTGCTATATAACAATATGTATGNTTGTGAAAATTATAAGTACCTTTTAAATAGTTTCTCCGCTCTATACAGTACCCTTTGCTATATAACAATATGTATGGATATAAAAATCTCAGACCGACGTAAAGAAGGGATTTTCTCATATTATTCAACATCTTTGCGATTGGAGTACAGGATGAGGGGTGACAAGTGCCAGCCATCACAAAAATATGTTTCATATATTAGTAGTTTAAAAAAAATTTATTTGCAAATGTTTCAGTACCTTATGGAAATGAACTTATTTGGTCAAAAACTGTCCGTTTTCCATTAAACGTATATCTTTAGTCAATGAAATGCTTTTGTCTAAAATTACAATGCTTGTGGAAGATATTTCCCCGTGGAATACAGATATGCGAAAAACGTAGGTTTATTGGTAAAATATGACGTTTTGTAAAACATATTTTGGGAACTAAAATATGTGGCTCAGAGACAATTATTTTCTGCAAATTTGTTGTTTACCAAACGTAATATTTCTTTAAAGAGACATCAGTCGTCTGGTGGTAGGTTTGGTACCGAAAACAAGAGTCTTTCCTGGTACGATGGTAGAAAAAATGAGAATGCAATATAGGCACTATTCAAGTGGAATGATAGAACAGGAGTTCCATAACGCCTGTGCTTCCCCTATTGCCAAACTTTTCGTTGAGATTCTCGCGCGAGTGTTAAAGGGTGGAATTCTTGTGGTGTTCCCGGGCGGGAGGAAAATTCTGAAACCAACCCNTACAGCAGCTTGCGAGAGAGTTCGTTGTCTACTGTAAACTTAAAGTTGGTAGAAACTTGCATATTTATCTTGGATCGTTGCAGTTTCAATTACCCTGTCTCGTGGCAGCAGGTCAAATTTAGAACTGATCTCTGGGTATAATTCGTCTTGAAGGTCACCAAAAGCTACATCTGTTCCATCATAGGTAAACAATTAACTGAATTGGGGTTTTCTTAATAAGCAAACGCTTGCATTATCCTATTACCTTAGAAAGGAAAAAAGAGGCACCAAGAGTTATGCTAGTGAAATTGTGGAAATATGTGGCTTTAAGTTACAGTTACGCCATCACATCGCAAAATAACGTCATTTGCAAGTAAATAAAAACCCCTTAGTTTTCTAAATACTTTGCTTAAAAATTTTTTAACACAGAAAGCATTAAATTTATTATTTATTTATTTATTTTGACTTTATTTATATTGGCGAAGTTGAGACTTCAATTCCTTCTCTTACACGTAACCAGGTATAACATAATGTACACATACCTAAACATAAAGATAAAGGAAAATAAATTAAATTAACAAGAGACGAAACAGAAATATGAAAGACCAAATAGATTAAACTCTAAACATTATCTGTGGTTTCTAATTACTGTTTGTGTATATCTTGAGCAGGACTAGAGACAAGGGAATGTTTAAAGAATTAAAAATAGTAGCATAATAATATGGGTCTACAATTACATAATAACTTTATCATAAACCACATTACCAAACATAAATAGAAATGTGCAGAACCTACAAAGTGCCTGAGAGGAAAACAAGAGTCGAAGACTCTAATAATATTTATTGTTGTAAATGCGACGAATGATTATTAATAATCGTAGAAAAGTACACTCCTAACAACAAAAATGCAAATAAGATTTTAAAATAATGTTCATTTTACGGAACATGGTAGCATATATACTATTGGGTACTTCCTTTTCTAAGGAAATAATTCAAGCAGTCACGGCGTCTTAGTTTCCCAGAAAACATATCCGTAGACGAGTACTTGGCAATGTTCGTGGAAGTCGCTCTACCTAGAAGAGAAAAATAAATCAAACAAATAAAATGTACGCCGAAAGGAAAAGACGACTTAACTGGAGAGACCAATGCAATTATTTTATGTTTTAGTGGATTCATGTAAACATGTTTCAGCTTATCACAAAGGCTAATAGATTCTTGTCTGTAACGATAAGTAAGGAGCCGCGAATCATGTAAATACGTAATTTACATGATACAAGATGAAGGAAACCGTATGGAAAAATCCACAGCAAGTAAACTGGTCAGCATCGGAAAGCAATTTAAGTGTCTCTCAAGATTTCACATTTTCTGTTCTAATCCTGCTTTCATATGAGAAATCGCGGATAATTTAATATGGTTTTGACTTAGAACAAAGTATATTGACAACGATTGTTGTATGAACACATCTAGAAAAATGCTATACCCCATTGGTTACAGGAGGCATTTATAAATTCAATGGATATTTTCCTGTGTGCAAATTTGACTTGGCATTTGATATAAAACGTTTCTATTTTTTGTGTGGCATCTCGTTACGTAATGTTTCCAACGAGCTAAACAAAATAATAGAATAAAAATATTTTGCNGGCATTTGATATAAAACGTTTCTATTTTTTGTGTGGCATCTCGTTACGTAATGTTTCCAACGAGCTAAACAAAATATAATAGAATAAAAATATTTTACTGCAAGCGGTTATATTTTACTCTGAATTTTTGTTGTCTTGAATACTTGCAGAGTGGTGCCTACTAAACCTGCAGTCACATAGTTTAAATGGGGAATTAATCCTAAAGTAGTTGCTTCTCAATGCATCAATTTGAAAGGAGTAAGGATAGCTTAATTAAAGAATTCTCCTTACATGCTATCCTAACTTAACTATTCTTGAGCTCAAGAGACTGACTAAATAACTTTGTATACTTTACAGAATGTTAAGAATATGTGGGATTTTTTTCGAAGTTTCGGGCATTTTTGTAACGAATGTTGTCACGTATTTGAAGTTTTTAACTCACATTTTCCGTAATATTCATACGCCTATAAACTGTAATTTTTTTTTAACTGAACAGAAAAATGCGCCGATGACCAAGCAACTTAATAAAAGCACAAAAATACTTTTTTTTATTGTCTCCCCCAATTCCTTCCCAACCGACTTACAAAATAACTTATTATTTTGTCAAACTCTGTTTTAAAAACAAATCGGTACAGTAACAATAAAAAATATAGGGCCAACAATACATAGCTTTTAAGAAAATTCCAGTTCTGATTGTCTCTTAAATTAAAATACTGTTCCCTGAAGAAAGAAAGTGTGCGACTTGTATTATTCTGAAATGTCTTGGAAATATTCATAAAATGACATAAAATAATTTTACAGTTACATATTTTTCGAAATTTAAAATTTAGTTACGTTATTGTTCCTAACAATAAATAAATCAAAAAGCAATATATATATAATAAACGGTGTGGAAAATTACATGCTTTAAACTAGAAAGACAGCATTAAAAACATAGCATTTCCAAAAAATTTGAATGGACTGAAAGCTACTTACCAGTGATTTAGTAATGCACTGTGGGTTTGGTTTGTTCACTATGCCTCAGTGATATGAAGTCTAGTATATAAACTCTACGAAGTATCATACGTTTCCAGCGTCAGACTTATAGGTAGGCTATGCAGTGCTGAATAAAACCTTTCCGGACGGAGAACACGCGACCTTGCAGCGAAGCAAGTACGCTCATTTTAGTGAAATAGAGAGGAGGGAGAATGATGTAGTGAGGAGAATCCAAGGGTCACAGAAAAGTGTATATATATATTTTATATATAAAATTGTATCTATTTGTGCGAAATATCCAATACAAATACTTAATTAATACTTTTCTTGTTAGAAACTTTTTTATGTGATTACAGAACTTAAGTGCTCACACGACGAAGGACGACGTGTAGCCTGTTTCAAATCACAGTTCTTAATATTCCTAACTAAATTTCTGCTAAGGTATTGAGCTACCGCCATCCCAGTATCAGCAATATGGGTAGCCAAAGCTGTGAAGGCGTGCTTGGTATATCACAGCAAAATTAATTATCTGTGAATATTCAGAAAAAGGAAAAACATATAAGTGCGTTTAACAATTCAAAAACTTTTACTTGTTAATTGTATTTGAAATAGAAGCCGAAAGTAAAATAAATATACTAGAAGGATATTAAATTATTTACCCAAAATAAATAATATTAAATTATTAAACACAATTGGCAAATAAGAAGCTAGAATAAAATTATTTGTTTTGAAAAAAAAAACATATTGCCTCGCTATTATCATGTAATTTTTCTGTTTCGTGATTGCTTGCCATAGTACAGGCCCCGAATTTTCAGCTGCAAGGCAGCATGGATAAAAAAATATATCTCTGTCTGAGACATCCTGTCGCCACTGATTCAGGTCACAGCTACTGAAGTGCGAGTTAGAAAAAAATCCGCAGGCCTCAGAGCTGAAGGCAACCATGCCAATAGCAGCTATGTACTGCCTACACGACCATATTTGGCAAGCAAACACGGTACACTTCTTGACTAAGAATACTTCTGCCTCTCCCAGCCACACCCTGAAAGGAACTTATTTTCTGTATGTATAAATCCACGGCCTTCGTCTATAAAAGACCGAATGAAGGCTTGAAACGCTCATTCTGTCCTCATTCGTCTCGTCTCGTCGTCAGAGTACACCTACTCCATAACTATTTCACTGTTAATTCAACACATCGCAATAAGATTCTCTACTAGCTATTGTTTTCTTTCCGAGTTGAATCTCGACCAGTTAAATTATAGTGTAAATGCCATATGTGAATGTTTGTTACAGCCGTGAACTTTTGAAAATGTGTTTTTCCTGTATTTAATTAAGTTATGTTTATTAGCATCGTATAGTAAAAAGGACTATAATAATATTATATGTGTTCCATCGCTTGCTAGTGTTGAAACGTATTAAGGGGCACGCCTACCTATCTTAGAAAAAAGTTGATTTTCTTATTTATAGTTTGTGATCTGAATTAAATTTATTACCGTGGTTTTTAGGAGTTGTACAGTGTTGCTACGTGCTACCGAACTGAATTGTTGCGCTTTTGTTCTGTTTTAGCCTGTAGCTACTCCAGTAATTTCTACCTGTCGGTATTTTGTATTATAGCTTTAGTACAGCTTACTTAACTGACAAAATAATGTTTTGTAACGAGCGAAGATTATTTTATGTCAGCAGGAAAAATATCGGCTCAAGTGTTGAAAAAGTACTATTGTTAATAAACGAAAAAATAATTCTCATATTCAGTATAACGTTTAACGCATGCCTAAAATTATTGCACGTGACTTTGGGTTAAAACAGATTAAAAATTGCCGCTAGAGATTGTATGTACACGTATTCTCACAATTTATTTTAAGTTATGAGGAAACGCGAGTGGTTTTAAAAGTATTTGCGTTTGTATAAGGTAAATCATTTCAGTACGTACGATCAAATATATACGAGATTCATAGCCGTGCGAGACGCACGAATACTTTTTAAAATATGGTCCTTTTAAAACATGTATGTAATACACTCTCAGAGATAAATAAGATTATTTTGCCGTACACAGCGCACGTGTTGTGACCCCGCGTGGCGAACTGGCTGAGTATACGCATTCCTGCCAGCTTTCTCTCTCCGACGCGCTGTACCGTTATAACACGGCAGAGTTGTCGAATGCGTCCGCCACCGCTTGCTGTTACAGACTAGATACATACACAGAGATGAAATGACATTATGATTCCTTTGATGAGAATATACTTGTTCCGTGTGAGGTTCTGGGAATGTGTCTTTCATCTCATTGCTTACTACGTGATATGAAAGGCTCCTTGTTCGCATGGCTGTCGGCTGACGAGTAAGTTACCAGGTGCTGATTGGTAAAACGGCATTCTAGTATTTCTCCGGTCATATTGATGTTATTTTGCTGACAAATGCAGCTGTACTTCGTTGTACAAGCTCTTACTTCACCTCTACAATCTTATGTATTCGGTGTCACTGTCACATGTGGTCTCTGACAGCTCATAACACAGCCTATATGTTAATAGAGACATGTCAATAATAATACTAAAATGCACCAAAAATGTGGTAATGTTTTGTATTGTGATAAGTTAGCTAAAAAAACCAGTTTCCACATGCTGGCTCTTGTATATGGAGTGATGTATACTTTTTCCGCGTGCCATATTCAACGTAGAAACTCAGCTGTAACAACACTCGCCATACCCTACCTTATCCCCCTTCTGCTGGAGCACATGAGACACATGTCAGCCATTAACGCCTACGACGAAGGCAAGCCGGCGAACGGGAAGTAGTTTACATGTGTCAAGGTTGTAGCATGGGAGAGTGATGTATACTTTTTCCGCGTGCCATATTCAACGTAGAAACTCAGCTGTAACAACACTCGCCATACCCTACCCTATCCCCCTTCTGCTGGAGAACATGAGACACATGCCAGCCATTAACGCCTACGACGAAGGCAAGCCGGCGAACGGGAAGTAGTTTACATGTGTCAAGGTTGTAGCATGGGCCCTCTGCCCACCACCCCGAGCACAACCCCGTGAAACTTGTACATCCCAAAGAAAGGACGAGATAGTCTGGCGATTTCCGCCCATGAGAGAATTAAAACACGTGCTCAAGGGTGATACGCATCGAGAAAAATCTTACAGGGTTAGTCAGTCAAACCGCAGGTCACATCCTTCCCACTCCACCAGCAAAAGCCTTGGCACATGGAGGATGTGGCCATTGTTCGTTACCTCCCACCTCCCCTTCCCCTAACAAGGGAAGACACTTGTAAGATTCTAAGGGGGGATGGCAATAGTTTAAAAGCCAAGTTGTGAGACAAGGTAGGGATCAGTTCAACCAGGTCAGTTGACTCAGAAGTGCGAGAGAGCAAGTCAGATTGGGAGTACCGGAAGAAGCATGTCGTGGAGGCGTATGTCGAGAAGCGAACCCGGAGCCACAGTCGTGAAGAGAAGTCACCCCAACCAGGGCCTTTTGCCAAGGCCGCCCAAAGCACCAGACCTCAGCCTGTCGACAACAGACCAGAACTACAAGACTAGATAAGTATCAAGTCGTCGTCCAAAGAAACCCCTCCGACGTCTAGCGCCACCCACAAGACGCCGACTACCAGTTAGCACGAGTCCGTTAATTAGGGTACCAACCTTGGAATTATTTCTATAAAATTTAATTTCCTAACAATATAACCCACCAGTAAATTGACACACCGGAAAACTACCTTAATGTTACCCTGTTACCCCCAACCTTCAAGGCAGCCTATAGTCTGTACCTGGCAACATTAACTGAGATCCTATGAGCCAACCTGTATCACGCAGGTGGGGAATAGCATCAAATTAAATTCGCGCCCAATGTGGGGCGTAGNAGATCCTATGAGCCAACCTGTATCACGCAGGTGGGGAATAGCATCAAATTAAATTCGCGCCCAATGTGGGGCGTAGATAAGTCTGTAGAGACCGAAACAAGAATCAGACTATACCCGTGGAAAGGGGTCTCTTCCTTACCGAATTATCTAGCTAGCCAGAATGTCCCAGACTTCGAGGAGTCTTGATAAACACCTCGTGGCGCCTAACGAGCAATTCACACTAGANCTAGCCAGAATGTCCCAGACTTCGAGGAGTCTTGATAAACACCTCGTGGCGCCTAACGAGCAATTCACACTAGACAAGGCAAGTGTACTAGGCCGACAGAATAGGGATTCCTATAGACGGCGGGCAAAAAGTATGGAGAATACGCGTATCAGCAAAACACCGGAGGGAAGAGNCAGAATAGGGATTCCTATAGACGGCGGGCAAAAAGTATGGAGAATACGCGTATCAGCAAAACACCGGAGGGAAGAGATGCGATAGCCGAAGGAACCCTAGAGAACCCTTGGACGAGGAATGGGGGAAGAGGAGACGAAAGTCCTCAACTAGAGCCATACAGTGCTCCATTTTGTAGTGGGGCAGGACTATACACGGTCCGGTGCAGCCTCTGTTCCCAGCGCTATTGTAATAAGTGTATCGGTTGGCCCCCAACATTCCGACCGACGGAAGGCACCCAATACAACTGCCGGAAATGCTGAGAGCAATGAATGAGCCAAAACAGAGGATAAGGGGAACATCGTTCATCCCCGGACCGAACCCCTTCTAGCCACATAGAACATACGCGGAGAATGCCCGAAGAAATAGTACTGCCCGAATTTTCAGGCAGGCCCCATGAAGTCCCCGGTGTATTTTATAAATAATTTTGAACACTTATTCAAGGTCGGCAGGATTCCTAATAAAATGTGGGTGCTGAAGGCAGGAGAGCATCTAAAAGGCACCACCCTTATCTGGTGGAACAAATATGGCGAGTTTGTGACGAGCTCGGAGCAGTTCTCTACCCTCCTGAACAATAAGTTCGCAGGGGAGGAAGTACTTACTGCCTTAAGAACAGATTTTTACACACAAAAACAGCAAAGGCAAGAGGAAGCCGAGATTTTTATTAGGAGAAAAGCGCAAATGTATTCCCGAATCGCTCCCGAAAGTACCGAGGCCGAGGGAGTGCATATCATTACAAAGTTATTGATACCAGCCATATGAAGCACCCTTCGACACCCGCAGGCGATGGTAATAGAGGAGTTGGTAGGGAGAGAGAATGAAGCAGAGCTAGATTACGAGTAACAGGAGAAAGCAAATGTTCCAACATGCCTGGTTATTTATATATATATAATTTAGACCGGTACTGGCACCCATGTCCTAGAGGCTCAGTCGATTAGGATGTCTCTTTACCAATCCAATGTCAGGCAGTTCGCCACTCCTTACCTCCACAACGTTTTATACTGTATTATACTATTTAATATCGATAGAGGCGCGTGTCTTTATACAGTAAATAGAACATCACCCTTGGCATCCAGCCAACACCAGTTCTCTTAGCAGCCGATGACATCAAGCGACAATAGTGCTGCCTATTAGGCAGCGGGGAACCAGTATGGTACCCCTGGTAGGCAATGAAAGATACTTCCACGATGGCGGCCGATACTAACACCACCTAGCAGATGATATGAGAACCAATATGGCGGAAGACGAAACAATATGGTGGCCTGCAGACATCCAAGATGATAGTCAAAAGCAGACGATATCCAATATGGTGGTTGGAGAGAGCAGGCAAGAAGGAATGACAGCAGGAAGTACCAAGCTGGAAAGACAGCNGGGGGCTACACGATATTAGGCAGGTGTGCCAGTTTTTTTGGCTCTTCAGTGTATAATATGTTTGGTTCTTTCCTGAATAAATCACCAGCAGTATATGCTTCCGTTATGGTTAAAATACCAAAATTTTGGCTAAACAAAACATTAATATATGATGTATATGATTTTACGATATCTATAAAAAAATTGAAAATATATCAAAGTGGAAAGAAAAGACGTGCCTAGTTGGTAGCTAGTAGGATATTGTTCTTACATAAAACAACATTATTAAAAAGANAAGTGGAAAGAAAAGACGTGCCTAGTTGGTAGCTAGTAGGATATTGTTCTTACATAAAACAACATTATTAAAAAGAGTTTTGTGCATTATTTCAGGGTAAACGTTTCTTACTGCCTCTCTTTTTCTACCAGATAGTACTGTAAGAAAGATATTTTATTGGCATATAAATGTTCTTCCTATTTTTCTATCCGGCGCACAAATATGTTACTTTTTTCTGCTTGCTTTTTTTTAGACTTCCGTATGTTTTGTTTGGATGTGACGGAAGGATACGTAGAGGGTTCGCTGGGAAATATAACTTCAGCAGGGCTTCAGAAAGATAGAAGTAATCACGAGTATGCTTTATTTGGCGCGCAAAAGCAGAGTCCCGCCGTCAAATACAAAATCAATCAATTGTATTTAATCAAACTAAGCGAAGTACTAGAGAAAAAATGTTATCTTTTGCTGNCGTCAAATACAAAATCAATCAATTGTATTTAATCAAACGAAGCGAAGTACTAGAGAAAAAATGTTATCTTTTGCTGTGGTTCAATGATATAATGGATATCTTTGAAAATGCCAATAAATACATTTTGCCAATTTAAAATAAACGTAAACACATCTCCGTATTTTGCATAAAGATGTACATCATATAAAACTCTAAACAATTACTCCCTAATACTTTAGTCAAAATTACTGTTAGTTATGAGAATAAAAGATTGAACAATATCTCTAGATATTCTAATCGCTACTGTACACACAACATTTCCAATATTATCCAGCTAATAGTTAACTACAAAGTTAATCACCTTTAAAGTAGTTTATTTTCTTCTTTTGGAGTCAAAGCACTATGTATAAAGCGTCCTTTTGATAATGCAAGAGCTAGTTTCGGTACGGAAAACAGACAATTAGCCGGGTAAGTGANCTATGTATAAAGCGTCCTTTTGATAATGCAAGAGCTAGTTTCGGTACGGAAAACAGACAATTAGCCGGGTAAGTGACGGGAGAAAAAAACTGGTGTCACAAAATTGAGTTATTAGGGGAGAAGCGAAGACAGGGGATGAAGAGTGAGGCAGGGGGCTCGTTGGATAGTGAAGAAAAGGTCTTGATATGTCGAGAGACCTTCNAAGACAGGGGATGAAGAGTGAGGCAGGGGGCTCGTTGGATAGTGAAGAAAAGGTCTTGATATGTCGAGAGACCTTCGTTTCCTGTGAAGTTGTAGAAAGGGGGAAGGGGTGGAGGACCTCCCATACGAGACGGTATTAAATGTAATGGACTAGGAAAGATGAGTCAGAGTGATGGATTGGCTGTTGGGGATCGACCAGGGGTTTGGCTGGGTGATCTAGGGGTTGAGGGAGGGTGGAATGGAATATTCGACCAGCAGCTGAAAAGAAGAAACGAAGTGGATCTACTGGGCTCGGTATACCCGCGCCGGGGTGGAATGTTGATTAGGAGAGGCGGAGGGGTCGGTAGTGGGAGGGAACGGAATGAAATGAAGCTCGAACGAAGACGAGTTCCCGTCGAGTCAGTGTGCATTCAGCAGGATCTAGACATGCCCTCCCAACGAAGAGGGGAGGAGGTCGGTCGGCGATGTAATTGGGGAAGAAGTGGACAATAAGATGGAATGATATGATTAAAAGTGACGTCTCGACGAGCGAGAGGATGCAGCGCAGGCGAGGAAGGCGCGGAGAGTGCCTGCTGAGAAAATAGAAAAAGCTGCCACGGAGGTGCGGTGTAAAGCTGAGCAGTGCCAGAGGCGCAGGGGTGGTGTGATCTGCAGGGGTGATAACAGGAGGCGTCTGGGATGTTTTCACCCTCTCCTTCGGGGGTGATGCTTCGACGCGAGCAGCTAGAAGGTGAACTTTAGTTTAGAAGGGGAACCCCAGTCGGAGAAGAAATTTTTTTAGGGGGGGTGAGAAACGAAAATAACGGAAGGAAGAAAACAACAACCCTCATTTATTTGCTTAGCCTGCGCGTACTACTAGGGGTTGGGAGGCGTGCCTGCGTCCATCCCCTTGCCAACAGCGCGCCATTTTCCACTCGGCGTGGCGGCCGCACATGCTCGCGGAAACTGCGCAGTCATAAATAATATCCTCGGCGTGGTGCGTGTTCCGATGCGGGTTTGGGCGCCGGGCGCTTCTTCCGCGGAGAAGCTGACTTGTCTGCCCTCACGCCTCGAGGAACACATGCCAGCCGCCGGCATTATTTCTCTCACTTCTGCTCACGCATTACCGCATGTCACCGAGAGCCAAACCAGAAGGAAAAAAAATTGCAGACTTAGTTTCACGTTGCACTCTTACATCTTAACTCCGGCAAGTTGAGGGTTGAGCTAGGTGAGTATGGGGCAGCGTTGTATTGTAATATCCGGGGGAAAAGGGATATGCCAGAGAAAACCCGGCACGATTCCCACTTGCGAAAAACCAAGGGTGACCCCTCTGGGAATCGAACCCGGTTCACCTTGGTGGGATGCGATTAGTATAACAACTACACGACCGGGGCACCAGGCAAGTCTAGTAAGCATTACCATATANAAGGGTGACCCCTCTGGGAATCGAACCCGGTTCACCTTGGTGGGATGCGATTAGTATAACAACTACACGACCGGGGACCAGGCAAGTCTAGTAAGCATTACCATATATATATATATGGTAATACTTACTATATAAATGTATAGAACTCGAGGATGATGTCATAAAAAATATGATCAATGTTTTCATTAATTAACTTTAGACTGTTTACGCATTACTAGAACCTTTCCTGGTATGGGACCAACATGAGGAAAGCATAAGGAGGAAGCATGTCGAAGAAAGGAACTCACCAGGTCTCGCACTCTGGACTCGCCGCCTGGAAGGAGGAACGTCACAGGCTTCTGGTCGGGTGGCCACCCACGCCTCTTGACACTCGCCGACTCCCCCCGATTCTCTGCCACGCTGCCCTGCCCCCTTTTCTTGCTCCTCCACATGTGTGCAGTCGTTATGATTTCTGCTTGGTTTATATTGTACACAGGAGGCGGGATCTTCCTACAGATTATTAACGATCCATGACATATTCTGGTGGCTGTTAGACCCACATTTCCTGGTGTTGTGTGCGATTTGTTGGTGATACGTATGCACTTCATTCTGGCTCGATGTTATTAGCTCATACATAAGTTGAGTAAACTTACCTGTGGTCTTCTTCACAGGTATTTTTGCAAAGGGATGTAAACAACAGAACCGTATGTAAAAGCACGTTTATGCACGACAATATCCCACGCCTAGAGTGAACTCTCAGACTCCGGGATGCCTACTCGATGCTCAAAAACTTCTGTATTTAATCAGTCAAATGGTTGTAAAGTGAAAGGCTAAGCGTCATCAACAAACACATATTACAACACCCTGCCTCACCCTGAAACTTAAACCCAGAACCCCATTCACCGTAAACCAGTGTGCAGCGAACTACTCCTCTGAGGTCAGCATAAACCAATGACCTTCAAATCATAGGAGCCTAGCCCACCTCGTCCAGCTACCAACTGAAACTCTGTGAACTGTGCCACGTATCCTGGCATAAAATTTCTGCTAAAATAGTACGTGCATTTTATTAAAATAACTTCTAGTATTAATTTTTATTATTTAGTTATCTTCGTCGCTATCAGGAGAAAGTAATCCATGGTCGTTAATGTCGTCCTACTGAACTCATAGCAACTCAGTCTCCTTAAAACGTTTTGCGTATGAATTCGAATAAAAATTGCAATGTTCAAAAAAAATTTTTGGAAATAAAATTTATGGGCACAGTATTGCTATGTTGAGGGACTTTCCAAAAAGTCAGCAATGGTTAAGTTTTCACCACAAATAAAACTGCGAACAGTTTAATAATCGTAAGAGAGCACTGTTTATATAACCAGTGGCTTATATTTAAAACTACGCCACAGTGTGTGTTTGTGTAGATTGTGTAGATGCATACTTATACAGACACATATGCCATGCTATTTCAGTTCATCGCCCACAGCGAAGAGCCCGTACAGATAATGGTCCATGCCAAGTGCGCGAATGACTCAATTTATGAGTGCTAAATATTCCTACAGTTCGGAATACAGCATTTGGAAATTCTTTAGTACTTTTGTCCGTAAGCATGGAATGCAAAATATACCTAAAAATTCCTATGATAATTTTAGCTATTCTCAATTCTGTTCCTTTTTCTTCTCGTTTAGTTTTAAACTACTCGAGTTACTTACATGTGCCCCTGAATCGGCGTCGCTCCCAGAGACCATGATCTTGTAAGGAGCAGTGATGTAACCAGGAATGTCTCAAGCGCAGAGTTACACTGACTGATGGGATGGGAGGGAGTTTACACTGGCGTTAGTGGTGTTCACAAACATGTTAGTTTCGAACAATAGAAAGAGAACAATATATTTGAATGCATAGGTATTTACGGCAATTACACATAGTTCTCACAATTAAAGGCTAATTACTAACGTATCTTTACGACAATTTTAGGAGCAGAGGAGATGCCGATGGAGGAGCTATTCGCGGTAGGCTTCTTTTTTTGGTAACAGTGGCTAAGACTCAACGTTAGAGATGCACAAATTGACCTTCTTCGGTGCTGAATAGGACTCACTCATTCTTTCGAGTCTACCTCGATTTGAATGTCGTGTAAGGCCAAATATCCGAGTGCCGTTGTAGTCCCTAGCGCATTCGTACGGATTGGATAGAGCGCGGTTCTCAACGTGTTCGAACTTTATCGTTCACGTAAAAGCTGATTATACTGCTTGCTCGCGCGATGCTCACACGATCAATACACTTGTCCCACATCCGCGGCAACTTTTGCAGAACAGAAACCCTTATATGCAGGTATGTACAAGTTACTCGGAGATATTTTATATTCTCTATAAAGACAAATTAACAAATAAGACATATATTTTATGTAACATCCTCGAAGGAAAATACAATTAAAAGGAGCACATACACCAATCAACACAAGGGCCATAGGCTGTTCACTAAAGAAAAAAAAACTTTTTTAGGTCGTAGTTAAAAGTTACAATCATCTTATGTGTATTCTCTCGCCAACTGTTAATATAAAAATATGCCATTTGTTAATAAACACAGTGTAAATATTTTATAGCTCTCAAAAATTAACACATGAGTTCACAAAAGAATATAATTTTTTTGTTATTTGGGTTGCTGGGAGGGCCTTAAGAAGTGCTTACTTTACCGTGAATAGTCTATACTCAGAGTACCTATACTGTCAGTGTTTCATGACGATACTGTCGCAGTTGCGAATAAAGTAAGCGGTAAGGAAAGTGAACAACACAATAGTTCGTTGCCTCAGAGGATTTTGGATAACCTGAACTTTTTAAAGTTAACGAATTATACGAAATGCAGTTTGAGAGACCAAGGCGTTTTTCACTAGTGAGATAAACTGTACTAATTCAGAGCAATCAAACCTAATGGAAAGTCAAAATACGGGTGAAAACATCTTTAAATTACATCTTACAATTTCTATTGTTCATATAGAAACAGAAATTAATTTCAAACAAGTATCATGTGTATATAAGATTAGTTTTTTTTTTTAAACTTGTCTGCTACATTGCGTAAAAGGCATCAGTTCCAAAGCTATTTAATTTTAAAAATTTATGATTTATCAGGAATATGAACATTGCTGCTCGTTATTAGTGCACTGTAGGTGACAGCGTTGTTTCTTGTTAAACAAAACAAGCGGCAGTGACAACTTCTTTAACGTAATGAGCATGCGTTTGCACAGAAACTGTGTTCAAGCTTAGGGTAGTCACTTTTTCCTCGACTACGTACGATATAATTGCTCTCATCCATTCAGCTGACGTCTGCGTAAGTAATTGTGTAGAAATTGGGGACTTTAATGCGCCGTGCCTTGGAGCTAATCTCCATCGCCATAGCCGTGCGGGTTCTAGCGCGGTGGAACAAGATGTTCTGCTATCTTCAGCAGAGACGACAGGAAGGCCCGTTGTGTTATCAGTCGTAGCACCGCGCTTCCACACCGCCAGTCTGCGAGTGCGTTCAACTAACTTCTCTCCCTCTCTTGTTCAACCCTTACTTGCAACCACACATATACACATTTTACTTCTGTGCTTGGAGCTCACATTTTATTTCTGGGCTTGGAGCTCCATTTATCCGGCTTATCATCACAATTTTTTCCTGTGCGCTTGATAAAATTAGCAGTACTTCTCTGCACTGTGTAAGGGAGACAAAATAAAATTTTTTTCTGTGAATTTTTTACTACGACTAATGTCTCGCGCTTCCTACGTTTTTTTGAATAACAAAATATGACGGCTATTCGCCGCTAGTACTCCCGCAATGCTTGGTTTTTTTTTAATCCGGTTTTCTTGCCTTTCGAAATTCATTGTATTTTCCAAATGAACATACACATTCATGACGCTGCCTCCTGCTTTTTTTTTTTTTTTCTTGACAACACACGGGTATATATATTACAATCTGAAAAACCATTTCTCGAAAATACTTCTATTATTAATAAGTAGTTCCGAAAGCACAAATATTTGAAACGTTCCACAAAGTGTTTTATTAATAAACGGAATTGAAGGAAAATTCATTCATTTGTTCCTTATTTTGCTTCCCCAACCACTCCACCCTCTCCCCGACAAATAGGAAGGTTTATTGGTAGTTGGAAAGCATACTATCACATTCGTTCTTGCGCATTCAGCGAGCTATGACGCTTTAACAATTGGCAAATTACTGCTGTAATTGTACTGTAATTATATAATCAAATGGCACAGCTTCTAAAATATATTTGGGAACGTCATCTAATAAATCAACATTTAAAAAATAAAAACAATATATTATTTCATCATAAACTCGAGGGAAACTTATGTCCCTTTAGGAAATTGTTGGTACTTGTTATCATTCCCACCAGCATCGCAATGGTTTCGCTGTACGTACGTCAGCGCAGAGAGAATATGGGATAGACTTTGCATGTCAGTTGCGCAGTAACTTACTACCGTGCTCCAACATTCAACTGCTTTATTGTTAATAGAACTAGCCAATAGTAACAGAGGGGTTAGTATTTGAGGTTAAAACAATGTGTATGTAATTACAGCTCTTTAGAAAATGTGCTTGTACTGGCATAGTTTTAATGAAACTATGAAATATCCAACTTAATACAACAGTTTTCTCATCTAGAAACATGGGTATTGAAATAAAAAACAAACGTCAACATTCATATTCGTCAATGTTCAACCAACTGATTTTGACCGTTGTATTAGTAATGTATGAGCCAATGTTGGCGGTATGAGCCGAAGAAAACCATCAGTCTGCCTCGTATTTAGTCAATGAACGTCGGCTTTGCAAAATGGCAACACGAAGTAGATATCTAATGAGTTCGCAAATAAGTTTTAGTGTGTATTTAACGTCGTGTGAGACTGCACACAAAGGCTACTGGCTGCAGGACTTCCAGATTGTATCATGCTGTATACTACTGGTAGAGTTTATTCGCGGCATATTCACATTTTTAAAACTAAATAATTGAAAACTACCCCATGTATAATATGTATG
The DNA here is from genome assembly GCA_002778355.1 of Clitarchus hookeri. NCBI lineage: Eukaryota > Metazoa > Arthropoda > Insecta > Phasmatodea > Phasmatidae > Clitarchus > Clitarchus hookeri. The sequence goes on from NQII01007678.1 coordinate 97,226, forward strand.
GCTGTTCCCAGAATAAATCACCTGCGGTTTATACTTCCGTTAAGNAGAATAAATCACCTGCGGTTTATACTTCCGTTAAGATTTAAATACCTAATTTGTTGGTTAAACGAAATATTAATATATTATGTATATGAATTAACGATGTCTATAATAAAATTGAAAAAATATTAAAGTGGAAAGAAAAGACGCGTCTTTGCGGTGACTAGTAAGATATTGTTTTTACATAAAATAATATTATTAAAAAGGTGTTGCGCATTACTTCAGGGTAAACGTTTCTTACTGGCATTCTTTTGCTACCAGATATCACTGTAAGAAGTACATGTTATTGGCATGTAAGTGTTTTTCCTATTTTTCTATCCAGCGCACAAATATGTTGAATTTTTTCTGCATGCTTTTTTCTAGACTCCTGTATGTTTTGATAACGTGTGGTGGAAGGATGCGTAGTGAGTCGGTCGGGAAATAGAAGTTCAGCAGGTCTTAAGAAAAGCTGGAAGTAATCACGAGTATGGCTTACTCGGCACTCATAAACAGAGTCCCGCCGAAGACTGGAAGCAAACCATCACATCTTCGGCCTCGTTGGNTATGGCTTACTCGGCACTCATAAACAGAGTCCCGCCGAAGACTGGAAGCAAACCATCACATCTTCGGCCTCGTTGGGGCCGAAGGAGGGAGCGGGGGTGGTGATGTAGTGATTAGACTACTTACCTCCAACCTAGGCCAACCGCGTTCTATTCCCGGTGGGAACGCTCCCGGATTTTCGCATGTGTTACTCGTGCCGGACGATGCTGCTGGTTTTCTGTTGGTTTTCTCGGGGATCTCCCGTTTCCCCCGTCCTTTCATTCCGGTGCTGCTCCGTACCTCGCTTCACCCTCATCGGCTCTCAAGACCTCGATGTTAAGAGCCGTCCAAATATCTCCATTTACTCAGTCCAGCCTCGTCACCACACAAGTGTGTTGCTCTAGCGATACTCGCAACCAAGGACACAAGCGTGTCCCTATCAGGACGTGTCCATCGCACGTGGGAGGACGTCACCGATAATAGGTTTACCTGGGGGACTGCCGTTTCAACAACAACTTCACTCAGTCGCCGCTTCATCCCGAGGTTTCCCTTACGATATCACTCTTCTGGAATTACGGGTACGTCACAAGTCTCAGCTCACAACGTGTCACCAGTGTGGGCGTCACTCCCCTCTGGAGCGCATTTCATGGACATTAACCNTCACAAGTCTCAGCTCACAACGTGTCACCAGTGTGGGCGTCACTCCCCTCTGGAGCGCATTTCATGGACATTAACCTTTCTTCCTGATATGCCTTTCATTTTTAATTGTTTTCAGTGCAGTCTGCTATGCATTGCCTACTCTACGGTCACTTNTTTCTTCCTGATATGCCTTTCATTTTTAATTGTTTTCAGTGCAGTCTGCTATGCATTGCCTACTCTACGGTCACTTAATCTAGTAGCCTTCCCTATCAATTCCTCAATGTAGATCATATCTTCTAGAATGTTTATGCTATAGGAAAGACTGATGGTGGCCGCTAAATTCCTGGAATGCCTACTGCACAGCGCATGTGAAAGTACATAATTTACACCCCCTACAATATCCTACAATACCACTTTACAAGAGTAAGTATCCAGTCATTCTTTCTATTATGTTTATGTGAATCACTTCCAATAATTTACCAAGTTTGTCCACGATACAAAAAGCATAAATTTTTTTACCTGCTAAATTTTAGCAAAAATATCTCTATAAGATAAATTACTGGAGACAGCCAGTGTCTTACTGACTACTTGGTCTTTAAACTTCAGTAAGAATGTTTTCTTGCCTCAATAATTTAATGATTTACAACTTATGATGTAAAAGAGTATATTACCGAACAAAGTTCGTATCAAAACAAATTGTCTATGTGTAGATTAAATTCGTCATCAAAAATGTTGAGAGTTACAATATAAATACTTTTTAATGGTAGTCAAATGTATTATCCCTTATAAAATGTTCCGTTTGGCTAATTATTGGGAAATTATATTTTCGTGGAAGAAAATGACATATCACTAATTAGAAGTTTTACAGCGGCTACGTGAAATACGAAAATTAAGACTCGTGAATCCCTTTACGTATAACGTCTAAAACTTAATAAATTGTGCGAAGCTGCGAATATTACCAAAACATTACTTTGAAAACAGTCGCCGAAAATAATAACACAAAATATCCACACATGCTATACGTATGCGTAAAGATCATATCAAATCGATATTATGAATTTGACACGGGCAGGTCAACCACATTTCTGAGATGCATTGCGTTTAGCACGAACTTTTGGATAATAAATCAGATTTCCCCTCCCAAAGTTATATTTTTTTGCCCAAATTCAGAACACGGTAAAATATTATTCGGTATACACACGATCCTCAGTCGATACAATCCCTAATGTGTCGCGATAACTTCGCAAGGAGGCCGGTCCATGAAGATTCCAGCCCGACACACATGGCAAGAAAATATTTGAGCACTGATTAGAAAATCACGTGCTATGAAGTTCACTCTAATCAGAAGTCTCGTTTTTCTTAGCACATGGCCATATCCGTACGAAAAACAAACTGTTCACGGTTAATCGTGCACTTTTGAAAACTATGCTTACAGGATATCATTAAAATTCTTATTGTTCTAATTGGGTACCCTTATTTCATCACGTTATGCTTTTATATTTTATACCTGTGACTAGGGAAGGCTTATGCTTTTCTATTTATACAAGAGAAGGGTGTTTTTATTTAAAGTGTAGTTAGTTATGAAGACAGAACAGATATTTAATATAAATACTACTTGTTACTGTAAATGTAAGCTAATGGCGAGGGAAGTCCTTATAAGTTACATGAATTGTACAGTCGCCGGAGGCTGAGTGTTGAGTCGGAGAGCGACGAGCGGCACGCCAAGCGGAATCTTGATAGCCAGGATCTCACGCCAAGCGGCATCTTGATGGCCGGTATTTCGGCGTTGTTCCTCAGACAGACAAACAGACAGACGGACCCCGTACACAGTGTTACCAAGTATTATATAGTTTCAGATGGTGTAACTTACCTGAATACCGTGCCACCGGGAGGGAATATTGGGTGATATATTTTAAAAACTATTATTGTTGTAACGTATTTTGGAGTCTTGACCTGCGGGCTGAACACTAACTCTCCGACAGTAATCGTTATGCTTTGGAGGCATAACGACACACAATAAACATGTAGTGAGCAAGAGCTGCACTACGGTAAGTGTTTCGTTAAACTTCGAAGCATATGGAAATTTTCTGACGTCATAGAACACACGAATACACTTAAAATGGTTATGTAAATTTCATTTAGAAATTTCGTCCAGGCAGATATAAACATCGACCACAAAATAATATATATTATTATAAAAAGGGACTATGAAAACGCGTGTGACAATGTCGTTACAGTAGTTATTTATAAACTTACAGCACACCCAGTGCGACATCTGATGGTGAGAAAAGTAAATACCTACGTGAAAAAACTCGCGTTTCTGCAGAAACCACCAAAAAAAAAACTACAAACCTGCTGAAACTATATAAAAATACATCTTGCAAGAGATTCAGAGTGTTTTACATAATATTAGAGTGTATTGCTTATATTTATCGGTTAATTAGCTAAAGCAAAATACGTGCAGTGTTTATTTTCAGCTATCCACGGACAATCGCACTCGTGGTAAATAGCGCACGACAGTTGCGATGTTGACCGTGCATAACGTAGGTTCGTACTCGCATCTTGCGATTACCACCGTTACGTCGTCATCAAACTCCGACTTTGGCGGTACAGTAACGAAACACAAGTTTTCCTACTCAGCTTGCTTAGGAGAGCGCTAAACACCGGCAAAATCGCTTCTCAGCGAACCGAACCTTGCGAAGTGTGATGTTCGTAATCAGCCTGCAGACCTGGAGACCGACGCCTCGCCGCCGTTTGCTTGGCTTGTCCGCATTTACTTGGATCACGACAACGTGTGAATTTACATTGCCATGCGCCTGGTCACTCTATTCATGCATGCGTCATGCAAGTAAAGTCGAGTAATTGTTACTGACGTAAACGTGTAACAAATATACTGATTCACATGCTGACTTCACTGGCCATTATTTTAAACCTTGCACTCGTAATACAATTCCAAGTGTTAAGGAATATGCCTTTAGTTCGCTGGAAATGTCACTGGGATCCTGCATGCGAGTGTGCAATGAAGTACACATGTAGTAATGAGCAGTGATCTGTTTTCAAAGGTTTGTTTACTTAATTGCGAACAGAGTTAAAAAAACACTATATTTGATTATTGTTTCCAGTTACAACCAATGACTTGCAAATGTTGGACATATCCCGTGATGTAGTGTCTTATACCCTAATAGATAATTTAACAAATGCGGTACTGCAGTACGGAATAATATATTATCCAGTTGAAAGACAGACATCCGCATTAATAAATTCCACGAATTACGCATGTGTAGCAGTAAGGTAAAAGTTTGCTAGTGTCACTAAAACCGCACGTCTCATGTCAAGTGTTAAGGCTGCCGCCTACTTTAGACACTAATCGGCGAGTAGAGCTTCAATAAAAAAATTTTACATATGTAAAAATATATTCGCTTGATATTTTAAGTGATGCCTGTCAGCTTAGCAGTACAATTAAAGAATGCTTTGAAGTCCGAAGATCATTCTGAGTCTTATATTGTTCCTTTCTTAAGGCCACTGCCTAGTGTGGCGGTCGCCGCGAAAGTATATGGTTTCACATGTTAGTTTAAATACGGCGTCTCATGCTACCTTTCATAATATCGCTCTCTACAAAAATCACTTTGTGTTTTTAAGAGAGAACGACCTTGCTACATGACAGCAAAAATGTGTTAATTGTAAATTAACAAGAGTTTGTGTTTTCGTGTGTTTTTGAGCCTATAAATCTTAATTTACCCGCAGTTTTCTAGTATTAAATTTTACAAAAAATAGTTTTGTAAAAATGGGGCCCGGGCAAAAATGGACAGTTCTATTGTTTGTAAGCGATATTGTGAAAGGTTTCCGAAACACGCCTAAAATATTTTAACATGTAAAACCCTATGATTTAACTTGAATGGAGCCGCAATTGGGCAGCTGCGTTAAGGTGGCCGCCTGGTTGAAGGAATTTTGCACGTATGAGGCCTAAAAGCGTGGGAGCGCTAGGAGCGACCGGGACATGTCCATTAACTCTCTCATCACCTCTACCCGCAAAGCACTGAACTTGAGTGCAGTCTTGCCGTCGATAACGCCNTGGGACATGTGCATTAACTCTCTCATCACCTCTACCCGCAAAGCACTGAACTTGAGTGCAGTCTTGCCGTCGATAACGCCCCTCTAGGAGACTTTCTGCGAAGACCCTGCCATTTTATGACGTAATAATAAAAATTAAGGTTTGATGCACGTCGCTATTCCTTTTTTAATGTTTTGTACCGGAATGTCCATACCTAAAAATGACCGTGAAAACCACCGTTTGAGCCATATTCACTACCGCATGAACATGCTTCAGAGAGAAATAGAGGGACTGAAAAACTTAAACAGATGCGTAACATTTTTGAGATGCTAATTCGTAAGCAGACCTCACTCAGGCACGTTAGTCGGTTTTTTAATAAAATATTTTCTGCCGAAGTTTTACACACCGTTCGGCGGCGTACTCAGGCGGCCAGCTTATTATAGCCCATTCACGGTTGCTTCCAACTTTTCTGAAACCCCGCTAAAGTTCTGCTTCCAGGATATTCCTCCGCCTCATGCAAACTAAGCTTATCCGAGTCTAGAAAATTACACCAAAGGAACAACGCACCGCATTCGTGTGCACTTAGATTAATAATAAATTGCATGAGAAATATTTCTTACAGGACATTACCAACACACATATTTGCTCCTTGCTTTGTTAATATTAATTTTAAATAAAGTGTAAAAATATATGCATTAAACATAATTGAAATATCAATTTAGTAAAAATATGATACTTTTGTGTTAGCAGAACAGTAAAACGCTTATGATATAAGACATATAAGACACGTTAAAAGTAAGGTGATTTTTCAAAGGTTTCAATAGACTATATCTATAAGCAATCATTTTTAATGTGAGAATGAATTCAAGAAAAGTTATTAAAGCCAGTTTTAGGAGTAAAAACTCAGTACAGAAGACTTAAACGAGGTCAGATACACACCGAGTCATGGGATGAACGTGCCTGAGTCGCCTTCAAGCGCTCCCATTCTTGAGGGCTTCGGACACGTGAGATGCTTCACGGCCGAGCCGCTGAAGTTAACAGCTAGCGCGCAGCGATAAGACACGTCCGTACCTCCCGCTGGGCGCATTGGCACCCTCGTGATGACCTCATCCCTTCGCCACCCTCCCTAACACGCCCTACTTTCTCCCTTCACCGACCTATCAATCACCTCGAGGGGTTAAATTCTCGAACCATTAAACTGATTGCCCCGGGTAGCCTAAGGCCGTCCGAAACGCGACCGCCAATCTGAGGGGAATTAACAGAATGTCGTCGATGTGGCCGTAGAGAGGTTCGGCAATTAGCNGCCATTAAACTGATTGCCCCGGGCAGCCTAAGGCCTTCCGAAACGCGACCGCCAATCTGAGGAGAATTAACAGAATGTCGTCGATGTGGCCGTAGAGAGGTTCGGCAATTAGCCAGTTTCGGCAATTCGCACCCTGACCGCCTGCCAGGGAAATCTTGCGCCAGTGAAACCTGACGACGATTAACGATGAAGTTTAGCGCAGTAAAAAATAACCGAGGAAAACGTACAGAACCGTTCTACCACCGGTTTCCAAGGTTCTACCACCGGTTTCCAAGATAACAGCAAACAAACTTCAGTACTAGTATCAGCAAGTTCTCTACATCTATTAAAGTTCTACGTGTTAGATAAAGGATCCACGACACTTCGTGGTGCGCGTCAGTTGAAGGAAATGCCTTCTTTACGGCGGAGAAAGGTGCCCAGCAGCAGTATTAATGTTAAAAGCAGCAAAAGCAGTTGCAAAGAAAAAGAAAGAAAAAAAAAAACGAGCCCACAGTAACGTTTGTCATACTATTAATTTTAATCATATCTAGGTAGCGCCAAAACATAAGGAGTATATTATCTTACAGCGTTACTTTTTTTCACATTGTATTAGTTTAAACCTGGCTCACGTTCAACTGACCAGTGATAATATAAAGCCTTAATATAACATGTATTTTAACTTCAATACTGATGATCATATATACACAGTAAGTTTGGCGGAAGTTAAGAAGATATATGTTAACGTTTTTTACCCACAGAAAATATTAATTTATCTTTTTACGCTCAGTATATGAAACGTTGGCTGAATTGTAAGATATTAACTTTCCCAACAACTTCACAAGGCTACTAGATTGATGTTAAAAGAAAGTAGGCCAAGCTAGTACCATGTAAATTGTGATTTTCATTACTAAAGTAATGGGAGGTAATTGAATAAGAGCTTCAAAAGTGTTGAATTAGCAGTGCCCCTGTTGTAAGATACGTAATCATCTTGGGCATAGAGCGTGCTGCCTACTTTAAGCCATTCCAGTAATTCTAAAACCGATTCATGCATAAATTCCTCGAAAACGGTGAAATTATCTTTGCAACACATGACAACTTGTCAATTCTATTTTACGTCATATAAAGAAACGTTTGTTTGAAAAAATTATACTTCCGCCTCATAAAAAGTGATGATTAATAACGGTTGAAGCATATTTATTACGAAGTTGATCAGACACTATGTGTTTCGTATTAAAAACGTTTCGTTTGCAACGTTTGCAATGAACGAGTAGAAAAGAAAAGCATTTAATAACTTACATACTCAGTAGAAATTAGAGTTTATAATAGCAATAACATTAAGATATGTTTTCTGTGCGTTTTGTCCTCTAGGCTATTCCGCAACCGCATGTTTGTCTGTGTTAAACAGTCAGACCCCATACAACTGTGTGCTGTTGCGGTGAGAGAAGATGGGTGGCCTAGACTACTGGTAAGGTAGAGCAGTTGGCCTAGAGAGAGAGAGAGAGAGAGAGAGAGAGAGAGAGAGAGAAATGCTACATAGAAACGCAGTACGGTAGTCTGTGACACGTTCCTGCCAAATGCGTGTTGCACTTGAAGGTGCCGACGGAGACATAGGAAGGCATGAGGGAGTGAAAGTGGAAAATACTAGTCAGTACTATCGCACTGGCGTAGCTATGAGCAGCAGTTGTGACAGTTTGCTTCAGGTTCCAGGCTAGAGTGAGCGCCAAATTCAAATGGAAAGTGTATACCAAATTAAATTGCATTTGGAAAAAAAAACACTCAAAAATTTAAGAAAATTAAATATTTGGAAAAAAATTTTATATAAGGATAAAAGAGGGCGAAGTATGGAATCCGTGAGACACCGTGCATCTGAGGCTGTATTAACACAGCCAAATTGTAAAAAGTAATTTTGAATACATGGCATTACAAAACTCTACAGATTGTAACATAACACACAGGTGCAGAAAACAAGATGAGTTTGGTATAATTCCTCCTGCGGTGTTTTTAATGTATTACAATCATATTTGTTAAGAATACCGAATTTTCATTTGGGACCGGTGTCATTGGTTTCTCGTGTAACTTTCCTGATTTTCTACGACATATAAAGCTATGAGATTTCGTATGTCAAAAACCATTTTTCATCTCATTTTATATCCGCATCGGAAGAAACATTTCAATAACACACAACGTAACGACAAGAGTGAGTTATTTTCAATATAATCAACAATAAACTGACTGACTCACTGCAAAACTTCAAATTATCTGACTCTACTCTAAACAAAGGGTGAATCACCATGTGACACTCCCTCTCTACCTTTGTGAAGTCGAAATGTTTCTAGTTAATTGGTACGGGGAGGAGTCACCAAAGGCTTAACTTCCCTAGGGTGCTCAAAATGCAGTTGCGTCCCTGTACTCTGAAGTATATGATAGTGATAAATGTGCCTAAAGGCTGTTCGCCATAAGGTGAGCACTTTAGAAATAAATCTCTGAAAATTGTCACTGCCCTTGCCTGCGTATATTTTAAGGGGTACAGTATCTGGTATGCGCCCAGAAATGTAGGTAACAACTGTTGTAACGGCTGTAAAGTTGCTAATAAAATGTCTTTACGTTGAAAACAGTGTTGTGAATACTGGAAGGATTTCATTTTCTTTCTGTTTTTTTTTTTTAATTCTGATAAGTGGTAGAATTAGTATATTTGTATGACATTTACATTTCTAATAATTTCACGGTTCTACGTGATCTATGCATGAATAAAGTAATCGGGCCTATTGCGATTTTAACTTAGCATAAGCTTTGATGGAATAGTACAATGCAATCAGAGAAGTATATCTTAAGCAGGTATTTCAAAAGAGTTCAGTTTATCGTAAACAGTCTATTATAAGATGAGCACTGGACGGGTTAGTTTTGAGGAAAAAAGACGTGCGATAGTGTAAACATCTGATCACGAGTATTTCGTTGCTTTTCATTGGAATCATCCGAAATTAATATATTTCACCATAAAACAATATTTTTATTAAAAATGCAGGCTGAGTTAAGCTTGATCTAAGAAACGATACGCATGAACCGGTTTTAATACCAATCATTTTTTTTACTACAATATTAACCTTGAAGTAGTAACTACTGAAGAACTTGAAGTAGGCTTAATATAATAGCCTTGTTTTGATAATACTGAAACATTCGTTTGTGAATCATTAATAAAAGCTCAGTAAAGGTAACAAGGCCGGAATAGTATGTTACACATAAAGTATTTTATTGGCTCACTAAACACGGCTTACCTCAAACGCCGCTTCTTCTAAAAAAAAATCGGGCATGTTATGTGAGTTTAAATATTAGTATGAGAGTTTAAAATACGTTTTTTAATTTGTTGTTAGATATCAGGATTTTATAGTTCTCTTATTATTGAAATGTGTAGGAATCAATTAAAAAAGATGTAAACTTTTTGCAGTAATGTTTGAAGTATTGTTTTTCATGCAAAAATTGCATTCAAAGTGACTTTTGGTTAAGAATGGGACTATGAGGACTATGAGCATGAACTTGCCGTGAGTTCAATTGTCAGTTTCTAGCCTACCGTCATTGAGGTCTCCCCGTTCAGATTCCCAGGCTTTGTTTAGCCAGAAAATTCTCGGAGTCGAACTCTCATGAGACATACACTATAATTTTGTCAGTATTTTCTTCGGTACGCTATTCGCTTTCCTCGTTACAACGCCATCGTTCTAAGGCTGCTCCAAGCACGAAGTTGGTCTCAATCTGCTTATTCTTCACTAGCGAACCGGCCCGGCTTCGCCCGGTAACAATTTAGTTTTTACGGCGATGCTTTGAAAGACAAAAACGGTTACTGTGGGTCATCCTTAAAAGATAAACTTATGCTATTGCGGACTTTTCTGTAGACCTTTTTAAGAGCTACAATTGAGTGGCACATTAATTTTATGCATCTGTTATGGTTTAGTCAGTGTAAGCCATGTAAGCGCCCTTTTTTTACGACTTTATTACAAACGGTTCGACATTTCTCTACTATCCTTACATTAAATATAAGTGTATTATACAACAAAACCTTCCTCATGAAATTCTCTAAATGATGTTGAAAACTGCATCAAAATGTATTAAGTAATTTAGAGGTACTGAGCGAATGCAGAGACAGGCGCGTATAAGCAACTTTGTTTTATACTATTTAGAGATGCTTCCAAGTTGTGCCCCTCGGTTAGGCAGCCNAGACAGGCGCGTATAAGCAACTTTGTTTTATACTATTTAGAGATGCTTCCAAGTTGTGCCCCTCGGTTAGGCAGCCTGTGATTATTAGCACAACTCCCTGTCTCCAGAAAAAAGTAAGGGTGAACATTTCACTTAATTTGTCATTACGGATGAGACTTCATAATATTACTTGGTATAATCCATCCCCTGTCGTTTTTTTGAGGATTGTTGCGTACAAATTGCCCTATCCCCTTTTTTTTCTCTCTCACTCCCTTGTGTTCTTTATTCGCTCACTGCCTTACACTTCTGCAGGCCGTGTCACAGTAGCAACAAGATAATACTGTTGTTTAAGTAACATCCTAACTCTAAATACTCTCACAAATTTTCTGGGCACATATTTATAACAAGCACACTGGTGAGTTTACCAGTCCTGTATAAGACAGCCGCGTTTACGCCCGCTGATTAACCAGTTGCTCTGTATAATTATACCATATTCTTTCCTAGGCCATTTTTCCATTGGTGAAATTAAGCACCTAAGCTTTGAAATGTTGTATTTGTTACTACTCCAAGTCTACATTTTACTGCCTCGAAGCGCATGATTAATTCTGCTTTCCGTGCTAGCCAGAATGAATTCTGTTAAAAATTATACACGTAACCCGATCCCAAAATAAATGGCCTTTTGCAAAAGCAGCAAATAATTATTTAATTTTCCGTTAAACCAGTCAATTTTTTATGTTTTGTATAACANATGGCCTTTTGCAAAAGCAGCAAATAATTATTTAATTTTCCGTTAAACCAGTCAATTTTTTATGTTTTGTATAACATTTCAGCCCAGTCAGCACTCACCTTGCGGATTTGAGTAAACCCCTCTTCTGTTATACACCGGAAACTGACTTACTGATATATCAAGCGTTCGTATGTGGAGTCAAGTCCACTCTTTTCATTTGGGGTGAGATCNATGGCCTTTTGCAAAAGCAGCAAATAATTATTTAATTTTCCGTTAAACCAGTCAATTTTTTATGTTTTGTATAACGTTTCAGCCCAGTCAGCACTCACCTTGCGGATTTGAGTAAACCCCTCTTCTGTTATAAACCGGAAACTGACTTACTGATATATCAAGCGTTCGTATGTGGAGTCAAGTCCACTCTTTTCATTTGGGGTGAGATCATCCTCAAAGCAGAATTTCTACAATGTCGAGAATTTCCTCGTTATTTTCGACGGAACACGAAATGTAATTTCCGTGTCGTTTGTATGCACGTCTAATGGACTTACATCTCGTATCGCTAACATCTTCCAGGTCGAAATTTTAATATTATCGACATAAATGTGATAGTCAAGAAATAACGAAAGGTCTCTACAAGCTAAATTTTGCACGGCGCAGATGGAATATAGTCACTAAGTGCTACAACTGAAATAATTTTGGAGAACAAGTGAATAGCTAAATTCGCCACGTTTAGCGTCAATGTGTACATATTTATTTTTAAATATAATTTATAGCATAATTTCATTGTAAAATTCAATAAGTTCAAAATTTATTACTCTCTTATTTTTTGTCTTTGTGTCCAACATTTTAACAATTGAATTTTGCATTCTCCCGTCGACGATATGCTCAGTTTATCGTTACAGTTTTTGTTTCTAGCCTGAGCAAAATGATAGCACTGAAGTTTATTTCACAAGTAACTAAATATACCTATATTATCCAAGTTAATCCTCAGATAAAAGTAGATGTGGTGGCGGGCAGAACCATCCGGAGAGGAAAAGCCACGAAGAGCCAAATGCGTCCATTGTCATTGGTGTTTATGGCGCGGAATGCTGGTTGTCCACTGCCCTAGCTCACTGCCTGCGAACACACGTTTTACACACACTTACTCTCTGCGTGTACCAGCAACTGCCCGCACACAACTCGCTTGTTTTCATGTATACGATGTTTCTGAAACGTACTGAAAAACTTAACCAGAGTGTTTATAACGCGTCCGTAAACGTTTCCTTCGGCCGCTAAAGAAGAGAACATTTGAGTGTAAAATTTGAATGCCAGATGTTCTGCTAGAAATTGTGAGCAGGTTTTTTGTGTGGTTACAATAATAAATGCAATTTTCACATTCAGTATGTCTAGAAATGCTCGTTATAACATTTTCAGATAATAAAACTTTTGCATTATTTCGTAGGTGCCTCTACTAACGGAACCGTTAGTTTTCGTTAGCTTAATTCAGAGTGTTTTTTTTTTCAAGTAAACCAATAATATTGGCCTTTATTTATAACCATATATTTTGAAATTACATCTGTTTTTGTGTAATATTCATATCACTTTTTTAGATAAACAGTGATATTAAATTTCCCCTTCGAAATACATGTAAAATAAGTAAGTAAGAAATAAGTTTCTTTATCACGTTTTATATAGTTCTATATAGTTTTATATAGTTCTATATCACGTTTTATATTTTACTCCCAAAGATGTACAGGATTCACATCTATTCATTTATAATTAGGCAATTACTTTAACTGAAGCATTAAATGTTCAATAAAATAGGTGAAAAAAATTAGTGCGAAATTAAATGTTACAGTGTATTTATTACGATTTTAAATATTCGCACTTTCAAAGCAATCTGTAACGCGCGTTATGAAAAAGGGAGTATCTTATATTCGTCATACAAAATACAAAAACTCTAAATCTGAAATTAAAGAAAATTTTTGATGGTTATTAATAATTACGAACCAATTAGCAAAAACAGTACCCTTCATGAAACACTCTCAGACAAACTGTTATCGGAAATAGAGTTACTGGAATCTTAAAATAATGTTTGCCTGACATATATGCAACCCGCGATAAATTTTAAATAAAAGGTGATGATTTACCTTCCGAATTTTTCCGAATTTTCAGAATGGTCATATTTCAAATCAAACAATTCCCTCTTCTATTTAGAAATTAATTATTTCTTCAATAGAAGTGTATGATTACTTTGAAAGAAAATCGTTTGTATGGTTGATTATGTCAAATAGGCATGCCATTAATAATCTCATTTTGCGTAAGGCATCCTTTCACAACGTTTGTATTGTGCGTGAATTTCAGAGCAACCCTTTGTCGGTGGGCAGTTTATCTATACAAACAAACACAAATTGCCTGACTGATATAATCAGCCCGTAAAACAGTTTTTTTAGAAAGCATTCACCACGTTACTACACAAGTGTCACCGAAATATTATTAAATACGTAAATAAAAGCTATATTCCATCCTATATTGACCATACCGACGGAATAACAGAACGTACGAATAGACCGTCTAAAGTAGGCATTCCTCACTTCATCCTCTAGAGGGCTATTTAGCTAATACCTATTTTGAAGTAAACATCTTATTCAAATTCACGAAAAAAGTTATTTACGAGCAGAAACAGTTGAAAATGGCTCAATAAAAATGTTATAGCCACGAGGTTTCAAACGCACCTACAGTAACACAACATTTTCAATTGTTTCACAACATTTTTGACATGGCCTAGGTGGATCTGTGCAGGTAACAATTCAATAATAATTCAATAAAAATAATTGAATAATAATAAAAACAACATCGCGTGGAAAACAGTCAGGATAAACATTACCTTCTCACTGTGAGAGCAGCCAATGAACATGAATGACAGCCGTTACTGTGTACAAAGCTGGCAGGTCATTGGACTCACGCATTTTTCTTCTCTCTAATTTATGAACGGTACGATCTGCCACAATACTTACAATTAGAAGAGAGATCTATAACTCACGGGTAAAACATCCAATTATCCCTTAATTTTCAGCGTTGTTTAACGTTTAAAATACATAACTTGTTTCAGACGTATGAGATGCTTCAACTCTCATAATTTCGAAAAATTTAACTGCGATATACCAAACTTTGCGTTACCAGTGATAACTCACAAGATACAGAATAAATTATTTCTAAGCGAAAGAACGCACATGCTTATTTCTGAATTCTCCTTAAAAATGAAACAGAAATAAAACATACAGGGTTTTGCTTAAATATAGTTTTGAATAGGAAACATTATTTTTTAAATACTTGACAGTAAATAATCTACTAAGTCAGGAGTGCATAATCAATAAAATAACGTAAATAATAAGGTTTTACAAAATGGAATAATTGCCGAGATAATAAAAGTGAAATAATCTGGAAAAAAAGTTTTCTGTAATGCAAATTATGTGCCCTGGCCTGAGATCGCGAACTGCGGAGATTAAATTTCTTATTGTAATCAGCGCCGATCACCGTGACAAAATGCCACAAATCAGACAGCTATTGCAGACACATGCTCCCTGCTATCAGAGAACCGTGGAAGGGATGGAGAGGGGATGAACTTCCTATTTGCACAGAGCTTTGACCTGTTGTTGGGGATATGATGTTGATGTTTACATCACCCATGGGCTTGCCGGAAGGGCAAGCAACTCCTGGCTTAATTAGCGTCAAATGCGCTCCCTTAGANTGTTTACATCACCCATGGGCTTGCCGGAAGGGCAAGCAACTCCTGGCTTAATTAGCGTCAAATGCGCTCCCTTAGAAGCCACGTAACGCTAATGAACAGCGTTAGCTGTTTACACGTATCAGGCCGGCCGGACGTTCACTCCCATCCATCGCCGCCACTGCAAAAGGGGGGAAGCTTCAAGTGTTGCACGACATTACAAAAGGGAAGAACTCAGTGTCTTTCCGGACGGGTAGACGTGAGGATAATATGATAGGCAATGACAAATACTTACTCTTGGCCATATTAAAACTGTAAAAATACGTATCTACTGTAAAATAAATGTTGGTACTCACATGGAACAACTACCATAGACGACACCAAAACAGACAAAAAAAATATCCAGAGTGACGAGACAGAAGAATTGCTCAGTTTCATGACGTCATAACACAAGCCACACGCCACAGAACTTTATATAACTGGTTACGCCCCGCCGTTGTCAGCCGCGTGGTAACTACCGCACTGTCCTCACTCACTTCAGGCGTCGCACGTCGCCACCGCCACCGACATATCGCGCGCGAGAAGAAGCGAGCGGGCGCCAGAAGTGAAGGGAGGATGCGAGAAGAGAGCGGCGGCGGCAATAGGAGAAGAAGAAGACCGGAGGAGGCGCGCACTCGTGTTGACCCAGGCACCAGGCGGGCAGGAGCGTCCAGCAGGCGTCGTCGGCGTCGGCACGCTACGACTGGCCGCCCGTCTCATGACGTCCAACCCGGGCGACGCTCCTCTCCGCGACTGAGCGCCGCGCCACCGGTCGTCCGACCATCCCTCCCTCCCCGCTACTCCCTCCTCCTAGGGCGCACAGCTTCCCCTCCGACAGCGCCGAGACATCCCCTTCGCCAAGCACATCCACGCTGAGCGCTACGTGCGACGCAACCCGCGAAATGCAATCCGAGTACAACTTGATCGAAATGCACTGGGCTGCTCATTACGTTCACTGCTTGACTCGCAAGAAAGTTGTTCTGAAACCGCGGTAATCACATCCGTGCACATCGCACGCCGCTATACTCAAAGCTAATTTAGCGCTTGAAGTCACAATAGNAAACCGCGGTAATCACATCCGTGCACATCGCACGCCGCTATACTCAAAGCTAATTTAGCGCTTGAAGTCACAATATCGTGACCTCAATATATTTATAGTTCTTTATTAGAACCATTAGTTTTCTGTGTACCTAATTACCCAACTTTTGGCAAGCATATATTGAAGTACTAAGTGTAGATGGTAGGATAACACGTGTTAAAATATGGCTGGGTAGAATGCATTTTCTATCAGATTTATTGGTAATCAGTCGAGTACCGTAATTATTGAGATATTGTTAAAGATTACGAGTAGTATTGTGACATTATCTTCCAAAATTGCTGCCTATTAAAACACTTTCAACGATACAGTCAATTAGAAAAAAAAGTAACTCGTCCATTAAAAAAAACTTCATTCAATCTAGTAATATTGGTTTTCAACACTCCAATAAAGTATGTTGGGTCAATTAACCTAATCGTGGTTCACGAAAATCGTTTAATCGGGAAATAGTACTTCGNGGTTTTCAACACTCCAATAAAGTATGTTGGGTCAATTAACGTAATCGTGGTTCACGAAAATCGTTTAATCGGGAAATAGTACTTCGGTAAAGAAATCCGTATTTCGTTGTTTTTGTTGCATTGTATATTGACAAAATATACTCGATCCTGGAAATCAACGCCATGTAGTTCCTAATGCATAGACACTTGGTAGGGATGCAATTTATGACGTTTTATTATTTTCCAAACACCAAGTTGCGATATTCCATTACATTGAGCTATTACTGTAGTGTTCGCATGGGTATTCTTAACCACCGCACCTAGCATATCCACTTGAATTTCCTCNAAACCGCGGTAATCACATCCGTGCACATCGCACGCCGCTATACTCAAAGCTAATTTAGCGCTTGAAGTCACAATAGCGTGACCTCAATATATTTATAGTTCTTTATTAGAACCATTAGTTTTCTGTGTACCTAATTACCCAACTTTTGGCAAGCATATATTGAAGTACTAAGTGTAGATGGTAGGATCACACGTGTTAAAATATGGCTGGGTAGAATGCATTTTCTATCAGATTTATTGGTAATCAGTCGAGTACCGTAATTATTGAGATATTGTTAAAGATTACGAGTAGTATTGTGACATTATCTTCCAAAATTGCTGCCTATTAAAACACTTTCAACGATACAGTCAATTAGAAAAAAAAGTAACTCGTCCATTAAAAAAAACTTCATTCAATCTAGTAATATTGGTTTTCAACACTCCAATAAAGTATGTTGGGTCAATTAACCTAATCGTGGTTCACGAAAATCGTTTAATCGGGAAATAGTACTTCGCTAAAGAAATCCGTATTTCGTGGTTTTTGTTGCAGTGTATATTGACAAAATATACTCGATCCTGGAAATCAACGCCATGTAGTTCCTAATGCATAGACACTTGGTAGGGATGCAATTTATGACGTTTTATTATTTTCCAAACACCAAGTTGCGATATTCCACTACATTGAGCTATTACTGTAGTGTTCGCATGGGTATTCTTAACCACCGCACCTAGCATATCCACTTGAATTTCCTCNTACATTGAGCTATTACTGTAGTGTTCGCATGGGTATTCTTAACCACCGCACCTAGCATATCCACTTGAATTTCCTCAGTAGTTGTTGCTCTACGCATCCTTCTTTTAGGTGCCACACTTCCGTGAGTAGTTAACTGTTTGACAACTCGGAATAATCGACGTGCACTACCGCGCCCTGTCTGGAAAACGCTCAGCATAAAGGACGACAGAATTGTCGACATCCACCTTTGCCATTAATCAAAATTATTTATATTTGCTCTTGTACAAATAAAGATGCCATGCTTGTCTTGTATCAATAGGCAGGACGTTGCTGCCGTCATGCTGATAACTTAACTTTACTTGTTAGCTCGAGCCGCTGAGCGATGGGGCGTTAAAACGGTGAGTCGTGGAGAACGATGAGTGTGTTTGTGGGCTGTTTTTAAATGTTTTGGTATTTTCTGTGGCATAGTTGTGTTTATCTTGGGTAAGCAGTATTGCTAGTTTTTCTAAACTATGAGTTTGACTGCCAGTCTAAATCTTGTTTCGGAATAACTAAAGCGTCGTGGTACTGTTTTTNGTTTTTCTAAACTATGAGTTTGACTGCCAGTCTAAATCTTGTTTCGGAATAACTAAAGCGTCGTGGTACTGTTTTTTCCCGTGTTCTAACGTGTAGTGTTTGTCCCATTTTTCGCTGACCAAGTCTTAATCTTTTTTATAGTCAGTTGTTTTCACGACTCTCTCGTTTTGGGTTTTTTTTATACGTTTTAAATGTGGTTAGATTTCAAAGTATTTTATTCGGTAGGAGCTTTGCCGGGTCGTCTATGAGTGCCTCCGCCAAAAGTAATGTTTCATGGTAATTTTTAAATTGTACATTTTAAGAAATGGAGACTTTGATGGCTTTGCTGCCCTACTTTTCGGAAGATAATTTAGTAAACTGGGGCCATATTCTTGTTAACTACCTAATGATTTATTCTTATCGTTATGGAAGAAACTAAGTTTTAACATGGTAATTTTATAAATCTAGTTCGTTTGAAAGTTGTAAATCAGTTTTATTTTCTTTTCAAGCAATTGTTATTATTAAAGAAACTTATTTTGATGGATTATCTCAACGTAGTGTTTTTTCGCTGTGGTGCAAATTTTTTTATTGATTGTTCAAGGGTCCGTAGGCAACAATGAATTGCGTGATATTTAAATAGATTTATATTCGCGTATATACAATAATTTGTATATATGTATACTTACATAGCAGACCCTAAATGTTTTAGTGGAACTCAATGGCTCACTACTAACTATCTGTGAGTCCACCAGATACTGTGGGTGAACTTCTATGCACAAGTAATGCGATACTTGCCGACGGAGATCATCTGAACCAAAGGACTAATGAGTGGTGTCGCATCACATCAGTCATCATCAGATTATGTTCATCTTACGAATTTTACCAAAGACACAGGTAAAGATGTTTTGTATGGCAATGAAGGACCACATTCAGAGGATTGTGCCACAATACACTTTTCACAGTCTACAAAATTGTCCTGTTTTGCCGCCCAGCTCTTAACAGCGAGCTCTTGAGAGGCGATGAGGGTGAGGTGAGTAAGGAGGTGTGCCGGAATGAAAGGGCGGAGGAAACGGGAGATTTCCGAGAAAACCCGCCGAACAGCAGCATTGTCCGGCACGATTAAGACACGCGAAAATTCAGGAGAGACCCCGCTGAAATTGAACCCGGTTCGCCTATGTGGGAAAGGACTAGGTAGCAATCTTAAAATTCAGACATTAAATTCGCAAATGAATTTACATGTCGCTGCTTCAAAAAGTTATGTAGATTATTTAATAAAATAATACAAAGATGTTAGCAATGATAGTGTTTTGTATGGACATGATAGTCATAGAGCTACTGATTTTGATGTAGATAAATTTTTGAAAGTCACTTGGATCACAGTATAGTAGATCCATCGTAAAAAAAACAAATAGGAAACAGATAAAAGATGAAACATCGGACGAAAAAAGTGATACCCAAGAACGCAAACAAGACNAAAAAAAACAAATAGGAAACAGATAAAAGATGAAACATCGGACGAAAAAAGTGATACCCAAGAACGCAAACAAGACAGAGGTATGAAACGTACGCCTACTATGAGTATCAAAAGATGAAAAAGTAATATTCGTAAAACAAATGCAATTTCACGGAAAGAGTAACTCTAAAAGAAAGGGAAGCTGGTTACAGCAAAACTAAAGACATTGCCATGTAATAGGTGCAAAATGAAATGCAGGGATCATATTCCAGAATAAAGTCGTTTAAGGTTATTTAATAATTACTAGAGTGAAGAAACGTCGTGAGACATGACAATACTTGCGATCATCAATACTGATGAACGAGGAAGATATACACCTCCAAATAAACTTAAGGCACATGTTCGCGATGATAAAAGATATAATGTAGCTAAAATCCCAACTTGTTACAGTCATTACACTAGTGAACGGTTACAACGCAAGTTTTTGAGAAGCTATCTGTATATTGAAAAAAAATGCATTGTCTGTATGTGCAAGAATACAGATAAAGAACTATTCCCTATAATGAGATACTCAATAGTTGGTTGTATAGAAATATTTTTATACTGAATTAAATCTAGACTTCCATCCGATGNCCTATAATGAGATACTCAATAGTTGGTTGTATAGAAATATTTTTATACTGAATTAAATCTAGACTTCCATCCGATATTGATACCTGTATTGATTTTGACTGGTATGATCTGCTGATCAAAGAAGGCATATCTGAAAAAGACATTGCCAATGTAAGGTAAAGACAAAATTGTCATTTAACTGAATCACGTTTGCGGCACGACACAAAGAAAAATAAATAAATAGCCAAGACTGATTTCTAGAAAAGGATGTTGACTGTGAATCTACAGAAATTCTTTGCTACGCCACTCCTAACCATTGGAGATTCATTTTATTTAAGAAAACTTAGAACTCTGAATTACACAATATATGATTCATCCACTAAGAAAGGTGCATGTGTAATATGGGATGACACCAAAGGTAGCAGAGGAGGAAGTGAGATGGCTTTAGGCACGCTGAAATGGGCACTGCTAGAACTTCCAACGTCGGATATTGAAGAGATCACTGTGTGGCCAGATAACTACTCCGGACAAAACAGAAATGTAATGGTGATCGCTGGTTACCTTTCGCTTTTGCATTATTTCAAATCACTGAAGGTAATAAATCGTAAGTATATGTTGAAAGGCCACACCCACATAGAAGTATAGAAGTGGACACNCCATCAAAGATAAAACATCCACACGTGTATATTGCGACACTTTTTGATTGGCTAGAGATGGTAAGGAATTGTGGAGGAAAAGCTAACTTAGAGGTTCTCGGTATGTATGTTCATGACATTCTAAACTTTCACTTTCTCTTCGTTAGTCTTCCTGCTCCATTTATTTCCATTTGAAAGGTCATCAAATGCTGATATCTATCATCACTCATATTCAGCTGGGTGCAAGAAATTATGGTACACTCTCTTGCAAAACCTGATTTCAGGCATAATGATAATTGAAAGTCACTAACAGTGGGGGAAAGTGGAAATATTACGTATAAATTGTGAAACTGCTGCGGTATCCACTGTAGTAGCTTCATCAGATTTTTATACCTGAGAGAACCAATTTCTTATAAGAAATCCCGCACTGCTACAGACTGAAATTGACTTCGCATCCTAATAAATAACAAAAATTTAAACAGTTTTATATTATTATGCATGTATTTTTATGAAACTACTGTTTAAACGTATGTTTTGGAAACACATCTGTAAATAATTTATTATTCCTCAGAAATGTATTCTTAACACCATTAGGTCAAATAGTGCAATCTAATAAGTATTGTATTACTTACGTGGCTTAATCAATTTAACCGCTTTAATGAAAGATAAAATATTATCATGTTATTTAGAATATGGATATATATCATATTCGGTTACGTGATTTAAGACGAATACATAAACCTATGTAGTTAGAGGTAAACTGCTATAACTCCCTTTTGCTATTTAAAATATTTATAGTTTTCTGTTTTAATACATTAGACTGAAAAGCAATACAGATACATTATGTATAAATAATATTTACAATTAAAAATGAAAAAGAATACTTTCCACAAAATAAACATAATTATAAAATTCTATATTCACACAACCAGACTTTGAGATTTCATATTAATTTTTTTACATTAACAATACCTTATTTTGTTACAAATAATTGCTCACAAATATCAGGTTAAACGCTTTTTATTTTGAATTAATAAACATACAATAACTTTGTAAAACTATCTAGATTTTCCTCGTGTAGTCACCAATTTCACTATCACTAATATCTGTTTATTTAGGCGGAGATTATAATTTCCTTACTGCCCACACTTTGAAAATATGATACTATATACAGAAGTTCTTGATCACATCTAAAAGTTTACATTTATAAAACGCGCCTTCAATTTTTTAGTAAATTCTGAATTTTCACAACTAGACATTGAGATTTCATTATTTCCTGTTTTTTCCGTATCCTTTCCTAATTTTGTTACTTCAACGTATTTTACCTCAGCCTCTTTATTCCTTCTCTTTTCATTTTAACTGTGTTTATAAACCTCCTGCCATAAGCCAACAGTCCATCTTACAGGATTAGATCTTAGACTTACTTAGAATTAGTCTTAAAATGACACACGCGTTCATATCATAGACAGAATAAAGTCTTAGCAACGTTCGGCACGACCACTGATTGTTTATTAACAATTGTTCTTCTAGCATTTCATTTACTACAGGGAAGTCTCCTCTTTTAATATAATATTTCAATAATGAGCTCATATGTGCAAAGAACGAGTCTCTAGATAATATAGGCATTATTATAGTAAGAACCTTGATCAAGTTCTAATATATTGTTACGCGCTTGCTGCCCCACAGCGCTTCAGTTGCCTCGTCCCGCTCGAGCGAGCGAAGGAGTGTCTCATAGCCAGGCTAGTAACCAAAGGAGCGCGCGGAGATGTACAAAGACGAGTCCAAGCGGCCATTTACTAAGGTAGGCCGCCGCGTCTGCCAGATAAGCCCATCAGGTCTTGTGTGCTCCTGAACTTAAGCGGATTGAATCTCTGGGGTTATGTTTGAAAGAATGTTCTGGCCATCGCCCTAGCCTCTCGCAACGAAACTCGTGGTGCGGGTAAGCTTCTAGATTGTGCCAGCGATAATACTTAAGCCGCAATGCGTTTCCTAGCCTACAGTTAAGAGTTTGGTGGATTGTTGGTCCCTAAGCACCAGTTGTGCGAAGAAAGCGAAGCGACGAGCCAGCAAAGCGAGTGACGGCGACAGTGACCAGCGAGAGAGTAATTGGCGGACTGCAAGAATCGTACCAGTGAAGAGTGAGACTGACAGGCGGGACTCTTGAACTGGACGCGTGAGTGACAGACATTACGAATGATGGCAATAGACAGACTCAACATTTGGAAATAATGAGAGTGAATTAAATAACTATATCGGTTATACAGACAATGAGCAAGACTTTACTTAGAACTGACATACAAATAAAATATTGCGCTCACTGAAAATAAAAAGAGTAAGAGTGGAGATAGACAGTTTAATCCTGAAAACAATAGATGTGTGAATAAAATAAAAATCATATTTAGATTTTTTTTAACACATCCATCTGTCATGAACTCGGATACGCCCATTCTGGCGTCCTGTAACAGTGTTTACATCTCTTCGCAGTTTTCTCTGTTAGATTGTGTATATTTTCAGTCGTACCGTTCTGGAAATATGTTCTTTCCGAGATTTTATTTTATCTTCTACGGCTCATTTATCCTTAAGTTCCTTACTTCAGCATTCGCCCAGCTTCTCTCTAACTACAAAAGCAAAGTATTTTCCAGTATACCAGTTAACGGTTCTGCTCTAGTCAACATTATAGGTTGTGGTCAGTTTAGAAACGTGTTAACAACGTTCGGTTTTATNCAGTTAACGGTTCTGCTCTAGTCAACATTATAGGTTGTGGTCAGTTTAGAAACGTGTTAACAACGTTCGGTTTTATTGGAATGCTCTTGCGAGTTGGCTAGTAACTTTTCGCCAATTTTAGTTCTTTTTTATGGTTAAACGCCTCGTCCAGAACGGGGTCATTGAAGATGGAATCATCAGTTCTGCTAAACAGTGAGGAAGAAGGTCGCAGGAACGGCCTGTATCTAGTAAATTTCCCGGAAATTATCAGGAGAGATTTCGGAAAACTACGAAAAACCAAAATCAAGATTAAAGAACTGGGAGTCAAACCCAGAATTTCCCGAAAACTAGTCTAGTAAGTTACCAAAGAACCGTATTGCTAGGCGCGCTAGTGGAAGGACTGGAATGTAAATCTGTACTTTAACAGAACTTATTTAGGGTTTTTAAGGGGCTAAAATTATGGTCTGCCTTTTATTTAATCTAACTACATGCTTTTTCATTCTGATATGAAATAGTACTCTGAAGAATAACATTTAAATTTAGGAAAATTACTTTAAAAATAACGTAATTAGTTAAAAGAATATTAATATATTTAAAAACATTTTAAACGGAATAAAAGTAACACTTTAGAGTAAGGCTCGAAATAATTGCTTATGTTATANAATATATTTAAAAACATTTTAAACGGAATAAAAGTAACACTTTAGAGTAAGGCTCGAAATAATTGCTTATGTTATATAATTTTATGAAAAAACACTTATTTGGAAATTTGCTATGCGTTTAACCCTCGTTTCAGTTTTAAATTTTCAGGTTATATTTAAAGTCAAAAATGCCGGAAATGAACCAATGTCGAATTCCAAATAAGTTATTGCTACATGACGCTTTCAATAAACTCTTTATGATCAGGTAATTTTCATCAAGTTACCATCTACGAAATTATAAAATATCCTCAAAATCTAGAAAAAATAATGTGTCTCTTGATTATCATTAAGGCTCAGTCCCATTCGCCATACTGGATTCTACATTTCTGTGCCACAAGTTTATTTTCAATGAAATAATTAAACATATTATATTATATTTCATTTAATTAGGAATGCATTGTCGCTGGTAAGGTGTGCTTAAAAACACCAAGCAATAAAAAATATGTAGCCACAATATTTTACCCATTCATTAAATATTAATTTTAAAACGGCAATAATCTATTGGTAATTTAAAAATGATGTTCCAGTAATTACGTCATAATTACAAGGGGAATTTTCATTATTTATTTTCCTTTGACAGTGGAATGCATATTGCCAGAGATGTGTGATTTAGATTTTTAAAATAAGTGTCCATAAAAACTGAAATAAAATTAACTATTATTTCAATATGGCATTTGAGGCCGAGCTTTAAGGCACTGGACTGGAATGGGAGTGTAAATGCACGTGGTTGGAAAACACTCCACAGTGCAGTTGGCCGGTATCAAAACCACGACTAGCAGAACGACAGGCTCGTAGGTAGATAGAAATAGTGGCCCCGGCGCCAGGGTCCAGGGTTCGGCTATGCGACTTCGGCCACCATCATATTGTATTATGTCACCGTCTTGTATTGTTATCGCCACCATTTATGATAATGTCACCATCTTGTATTATGCTATTTCCGCCATTTTGGATTATGTCACCATCTTGTGTTACATCATTGCCACCATCTTATATTACAACACTATTTTGTATTACATCATAGTCACCATATTTTTTCTGCCATCATATTGTTTCCTGATCACTCACCTTTCTTTCATGCTATACAATTCCACCTTAACGTCTGCCATCTTGGAATTAATTTTTTTTAGTCATCTTCATTATACCTTGTGCTCTGTCATTCCGTTTTGCCTTAGTCACCTATCAATTCACCTTGTTTCTCAATTACTCATCCTGTCGTCTTTCCACCCTATGATATCCTCATCAATTAATTTCTAAAATATTTTCAAGGTATTACAGTCATGCTCTTGTCATTCATTTTCACCTTAGTCGCATCTCTCAAACCTGCCATCTTGGCATTATTCCCTGTTATTCCACATTGATTTAGTAGTCTGCTGATTACCCGCGAACTACAATCTTGTTACCCAATTACTCACATTTGTTCGACGGCCATTTTGGATTTAATTTTCCTTAGTCACCTTTGTTCCACTGATCAAACAAACCAACGCATATCTAACAATACTGTAGGACTTAACCACTCGTGTAGAACTTATATTTTTCACCACTTTTGTTCCATTTCATTTAGGAACACATTCATAGTGTGTATATGTTTATTTATATCTCGTTAAGGACAGTTGTACCTGATGCTATTTAAGAAAGAGTTATAAGAGGTTTTAAAAAAAAGTAAAGAGGAAAACATGCTTTATTTAAAAAAAATATTTATTCACAAGCATGTACAAGCATATGATTTTCCATTCTTGATCTCTTATTGTGGTTTCTTATCTGATTATTTCCCAGTCACTAGGGCAGGAGGCAAGTTCGATGATATTTGTGTATATTCTGCAGACCAGAACTTCTTGGCTGGATTCTCCAATTTGGCTTAAATATGTTTGACATGTTCTCAAAATGCCTCATCACCTACAATCTTCTTTATAACTGCTTCGAGATTATTTTAAGTTAACTGGTGTTTGACAATATCTTTAATTTGTTTAGGTACATTGTCGATTTTACAATTGACACTGTATAAAACAGTAACTATTTCTTCCTTTAGGTTTTTCAGTTGCAGTGATATGTTATGTAATGACTTCTGTAGCAGAGTTATAAGGTTGATGTTTCAGAATATACTTATGATATTACCTGCATATCTAGCATATTTTGAATCACCTACATTTTTAAGATGTTTCCCAGCAATACTGCAGTGCCCATCTGCCATGCGTGCGAGACATGTTTCTGCAGGACGTTTTATCCTGCCTCCATGATCGGGTATGGATAAAATGGACGGGACAAACTGATCAAATCCTCTCCTGTTCCTACCCTTAAGTAGGGGAAAGTCTGTAACTATAATTAGGAACATGTGTCGTTCTTCCCAACAGATTTCACACATCTTTAAATCTTTCAAAAGTCATATCAGTGTTTACATGAACTAAATAAACTTACCTCAAGTTTAAGTCATCCATGTGAAACAAAACTAACATGTTTGCATTGTCACGAAATAACTGTTTGAGTATATGTGAATTAGTTTGTAAAAGGTAAAATGAATCTACTGTCGCTTGTCTACCCATTCAAAAATATTGGGTGATTTTCTGCTTCTCACATGCTACATCATCAAAAATAATTACATAATCTGGTATAGCTTCACCTGGTGGTATTTCCTTATCATTACCTTTATATGGAAAAAAAATCCTCTACGATCTACAACTCTTAGAACATGCCATGCGACAGTATTTCGTATGCTGTAGGGATTTCAAATACAAGTACACATTGTCAAAATGTAAAATATTCAGCTCTTCCATTAATATATGCATTACTCATTTTTCCCCGCAATTCAAAGGTCCTGCAATAATACAGTGCATACATATTATTTGGCAGCAGGGGGCCATGTCGCGACTCTTGAGCTAAATTGGTCTCGCCCTGGCTAAGTTTTACAGGAAGGTGAATGTCGTATTCGACAATCTGAAAGTCATTTTTTTTTGCACTATACATTGGGAGTGCAGTAGCAAGAGCAGGAGCATGTAGTTGCAATTTCAGTGGTGGTTAACATTGCTTTGATGGTTGCAGTTGTGGTTGTGGTTGCGGTTGTGGTTGTGGTTGTGGTTGCAGTTGTGGTTTCAGTTGCGGTTGTGATTGCAGTTGCGATTGCGGTAGCACTATCGGAGAACCAGTGCATCAAAATTTTTAATGTCTCGTCAAAATCACTTTGAGTAAACTGGTGTCGACAAAGTTTGCATTGAAACTTCATACTTGAAGTTTTCATCCTGCATGTGGTTGCATCATACATGCTTACACTGTTTAAAGCTGTAAACACTTTGCCCTAGAAGCGGCATTGTAGCATCGATGCCTCATTCGAGTTAACAGACATCCTGTTACAGGGAATGTTCACTATTTCACATTACATAAGCGACTGATGGAATATGTAAATAATAGCATCCTTATACATTATGAAGTGGGTCTTGTGACAGCAGATGTTTACTCTTCTGTGGTATGTATGAGACTGACACTTATGTAGACAAGTACATGTCTTTACATGTTTTAGATTACTTGACGATCTTCATTTTACCGATTTACAAACTCAGCAAAGTAACTGTCATGATATGTATAAAGTAGACGTCACATATCATTCTGGGCACAGTATGTTGTTATGTCTCGTAGAGGTTAGATCGGACGTGGACTCTTGAACTCACTTATAAAAAACTTGACATTTGAACTTGTCATAGCAGGCTACAAATACTGGTGGCCAGGAACAAAGCTAAAGAAACGACTGCACATGGAGACCAGGGTATTGACCTTTGGACGAGGCTTGCAAGGAACATGACATAGCCTATGTCAGCAGTAATAACTTACAAGACCGACATGCTTCTAACGAAGTAATCGCTAACAAGGCAAAAAAATCATGAAATCACCACAGACCAAGTTTGGCGAACTACTGGCTGCTTGGGATGTATCCAAGATTATGAAAACCAAAGGAAAGCGAGGTTTGGGTCTGCTAACAAAGTAAAGCAAATCTACAAGCAAAATTAAGACTCGGAGAAAAATTTCAAAGAAGGTTGGTAGTTTTCTGCCTTTAATCCTGCCATCTCTTAGAGCTCTTGGTGGCCTGATTGGCAGAGCAAGCAGTATTTCCAGGGCAGTGAACACTGCCAAAAACCAAAGAAAACAGCTGGAAGATGCTATTTATCTCAATCTTGGAAGTATTTGCCAGTTGTTCAAAAATGGAAAAGCCCTGTTCCTATGACCATAACCAGTGGGTGGAGGACAAAGCAGACGAAAAAAGAGAAACAAAAGGAAGAAATCATAAAGTTATTTACCCAATCGACCACTTCCAAACATTGATTTTAAAAAGTTTGCAGACAAACTTTCAGATTTCATAGTTCCGAGGAGTATATATGTGAGATGCTTTACCTCACAAACTCAAAACTAATGAATTCGTAATTATAAATCTAGATAACAGTCAAGGGCATGCTACACACTGGGTAGTCTACAAGAAAGTTGGAAATAAAGCCGAGTATTATGACAGTTGCGGTAATTTACAACCACTATTGGAACTACATAAACATATGAAGGATATAAAACTAGTGTACAATTACTACACTTGGATTTGTGGTCACTTGTGTCTACATTTTCGTGCAAAGTAGTAGCACCAGCCATGTCTATAACTTTGATACTTATGGGAATAACTTGGAAATTTGGGCTATACATTTCCCACCTCTAGATGTAGATGGGCTGTGGAGAATTGCCCTTATTGATTTTCAAACTTATTACTCAGTGCCGAACATTGATTATTCCAACTGTAAATTTCGCTACATCAATAATGATAGCCTCGAAGAAGTATCTGTGCCTACAGGCACATAAGAGATCGAAGATATTTCTAGATATATCAAACAAGCATTGGAACCTAATATGCCATTTTTACTGCGACGAAACACAAACACTTTCAAAAGCGAAATGATGTGTAGCCACGATATCGATTTTATCAATCCTGATAGATACACTCGTAACCATGCTATGCTGGGTTTCAAACATAAGATGTATGAGGTTGGTTAACTACGTGAGTCCACACTGCCTATAAATATAATACCAGTGAGTTTTATAAGAGTAGACTGTAATTTGGTCAGTGGCTCGTTTCTCAATGGTAGGCCTAGCAATACATTACATCAGTTTGTTCTGCTAGACCCTCCTGTGTTCAAGGTCGTGTAAATACCGAAAACTCTTGTTTATATTTCTGTGCTAGCAAAAAGTATCCAGGAAATTTTTGTTTTGCATAGTCGAACAAAGTAGAGCATCAGGTTAACTTCAAGGGTGAGGAAATAATACTGCGCTTACACTTGATGCGAGATGGGTCTGAATTTTAGAGCAATAACATATAAAGTACTGCTCACCACCAAACAAAATGTCAGTACATCGCGATCTGTCAAAGCCTTAACACATGCTAATATTGACTACCTGAGCAGACTCGGCTACAAACACTGCAAGAATGGATACCGAAATACTAAACATGGAGGAAGCCATTAGTTACGAAGATGCAATTACCAAAACAGAGATGCATTCGTATTCGCTGTATATGACAGGACCTCACTTGCAATCATCAGAAGTCCGGGTCCCGGTACAAAATCAAGACATTTATACAGTATCATACAATTTGTACTTGGTATTCAGAGGGGCGATTACGATGGCCGGAAATGTTTTGCCTGCTACCTCCAAGATTGTTCGAAATGGTATACTGCAAATGATAAATTGAATTTCCTATTAATTAAATGGGATTTAGATCGACCAGACCAGAGATGTTGGCATAGTCATCACCATGAAAAACTATCTTTCACTCAATCATGACCAATTATCTGTAGCCAAAATGACTTGATGGAGTATCGAAGATGATTCTGAGCTACCATTATATACAGGTGGAAGAAATGAAATATGTGCCCCACTATCAATGCTGTTGGGACATGCAGACGACTACAAGCACATCATAATTAACTCGAAACAAGAGTTGGTCATTGTGTTGGCTGATATGCAAACGAACACGATACTCAATACTGCTCAAAATCCAGAAGTTGTGACACTGTCAATGAAGACAATCGAGTGGTTACTGCCGCATGTGCAAATAATTACATCCGAATGTTTTAAATTTCTTAAATTTGTCGATAAAGGCAGAAATGTAGATGATGCATTTCATTCATGGAGCCTGGAAACATACCCGAGCGTACCGTGGACCCAAAATGTGAATTGGAATGTCAAGTCTAGCTTTCATGCAGAGAAGCCTCAGTACATTATCATAGCATTTCAAACCAGCAAGCAGAATGCAATCAATGCCAACTGTTCAAAGTTCGACCATTTCAAAATTAAGAACGTCAAAGTATTCCGCAACTCGGAATATTTTACTTACAACTGACTTTAGTAACGGAGCCTTCATAATTGCATACAAGATGTTTGCAGATTTACAAAAATCATATTGCAGGCACATACCATCACCGACACTGGGACTGGATCAATTGAAAAATTTTGCTCCCCTCCTCTTGTTCGATGTGAGTAAACAAGATGATCGCATTAATAAAGGTGTGATTGATGGCAGGAACGTAATTGCTACTACAGATAACATACCTGCTGGCACACAAGTGTATTCACTCACAATACACTATTGCCTGGCCCCCTACAATGTGGGAGACAAAATGGTTAAAATACTGGCACAAGTTTTGAAAGTAGCTCAGCTGCTCTTCAACCATCGTCATGGTCACAATTATTCAAGGATATTTCATGCAAGTTGGATTCATCATAAAGGAAATCAGTGTGGCCTATATGAACGGTAGTATGAACTGTCGTGAATTCTTACCTCCGTGCTTGGGGAATATGCTCGACAGAAAAAGCACAACAACTAACAAGTGGCTTACAAAACATTGTCATGGACTTTATTGGTAAGAAGTTGATGTGAAAAATGACGATATTGGAGGTATGTTTGCCGAAATTTTTAGAGACGAAGATGTTGTATTCGTGGCGGGGCTGCATATATATTGTCCAGAAAACCCGAAAATAATAGACCTGCAAATGTGGTATGGTTGCCCATATTTAAAATATTTTAATATTATGTAGAGGAATCTGGTTCATAGCTCCAGTGCTTCTGAGCAAAACTGGACATGTCCTCACCAGAATGCCTTGCTGCTAAAAGAATGGAGCATGGATTATGCTAGAGATGATGAGTCATGCTGATGATGAAACAGAGAATGAGTCAGCAAGCAATGTGCACGGAAATTATTAATGCATATAGAGACTAATAATGAAGCTGGCAGAGTAATTAAGTATGTTGTGCTTGAACTCTCTTATTGTAAAACATGTATGCTGCTGTCAACCCACTCAATATAAAGAATCATGGAAACATCACCATCTGCTACAGTCGCATGCATTTTAAGCCAGCCAGACTCTCCGAGCAAGTACTAGCCTGCAATGGCATAGAACATTGTGTCAGTATCAACGAAGAAGACAATGGATTATTAGTCTGGTTCCATTACCATCTTGTTTTGTAACTTGTTCAATCTATCACCTCCTACCAGACTCGAAGCCACCCTGCACTACCAGTGAGCTGATTAATCAAGCAAATGAAGAATGCCTGTGGCAAGTTTGGGGTTCCAGCAAAATAATTTACAAACTCATAAGACCAGAGAGCCACAAGATTATTTGGTGGTCCGAGCACTGTGATGGTGAACTTCACACCACACTTTTTAATAAAGGCAGGATAACTTGGATGACTATGTGTTCACATATCTGCGATGTGTATGTGGCATTCGTACTCAGAGTGCTAACAAGCAAGATGTTTGATCCACGTGACTGTGTATAATTCAAGCAAGAACTGATATAAAAGTATGAGCATTGTTTTATTGTATACAGAATATTAAGTTTCAAGCCAATATTTGAGTTCGGTCATGTTCAAGTATGTGAAGGCGAAAATTACCTCAGGGGATATTACGACTTTTATGATATATTTCACGCAGAAACTGTTACTTGCTACGATTACGATAGATTTGCAGTTTTCCCCTCAGACCGAACAGTGAGCTACCTACAAGTGGAGACAATCACATCATATGTGCTAAAGAAGAATTTTTGAATGAGACACATAGTGGCAAAGTGCCTGAATTTTAAATTGAACATATAAATAGCAACGAAAATGTTCGCTGGGCAGAACAGTGTACTGGAACTCAACACACGACAATTTTACATGAAGGCAGAAATGTTTAGACTTTACTGTGTTTGCCTATAGTTTGTGGGCTATACAAATAAAAGAGTGGTACTTTGTGAACCACTGAGTACATCAAAATATACCAACAGTATGGATGAATGGGAGAGCTCACCGGAATCTACCAGCAGCACATCAGAATCAACCAGCAATAGTGATGTCAGTGTGGAAGATTAAATTACTTGCCAGAGTAAATGCATGGGAGCATACTCCAAATTCATTGGCCTGATCCTGTCACTGATAAGAAGATAATGGAGTGTAAATACAACAGTCAAAGCTCTGTCAGTGCCCTGTTTGCTCTCGACTGTCATCATATCAAGATGAAGATCTTCCACCCAGGGAATTATTACGTGAAAATTAAATCAGGCGTATGAAATCTCGAGTACTCTTACTGGTACGGAGGTATGTAAAAGACCTATGAAGAATTATGTAATGGTAATCTGCATTGGCGAGGTGTTAGTAATCCTGTTTCGTAGGAGCCACCATGCCAGCAAATCATTGACTACAGAAAGGCCATTACATGCTTCTGTATATACTACATAAGAGACGATAAAAAGCTGCCTTGTTCCCTCGAGGAAGTCGTGGCATATGCAATACTTCGCGACAAATTGACCCTGCATTCACCAGACTGCAACAACATCGCCTGTCAGCCTATGAAGAAGAGTGCGACAGTTCCGCCAGCAGCAGTTCCAGCCTGCAGGCCTTCCATGCCTGACTTCAATTAAGGCTGCAGCAAAGTTATACCAGTAAAAAGAAATGGAGCTGTAATATACTCTGAGATAGCTGAAACAGGCATAAAGAATGTGCAGTAAAAAATATTAAATGATGTATTAAATAATTTATGTTATAATGTAAATCACCTTTTTTGTGAAAACCAAATTGTTTTATTTCTGAAAATACCCCCTGTGCATATATTTTTTAACTAACAATGAAATTAAATTCGAATCTTGTATGCATGCAACAAGTGTCATGCAAAACGTTTTAACTAACAAAACAAACCATAAATGAAACATGTAAAAAAAATGGAATCTAAATTTTAAATAAAGTGGTTTACAAATAAATAGTATATTAGTTAATTGAGAGAAAAAATTACAAGTAAATGTGAAAATGGTTTATAAAAGTAAATGAAAATAATTTTGAGACTGCAGTTTAAAGTAGTAAAAATATGAGTACTTGATGAAATGTTATAGTGGTAGCTGCNAAATGAAAATAATTTTGAGACTGCAGTTTAAAATAGTAAAAATATGAGTACTTGATGAAATGTTATAGTGGCAGCTACATGTCACAACTGGTCTGAGGTCTGAATCTTCATGAGAGAGAAAAGTATGCTGTCTGGAGGGATGACACACTGTGGGAGTCATCTTAAATGTAGTTATATTCTGGAGTCAGCAAGGATGAATTATTGGGTGAGTCATCTCAGCAGTCACAGCATTGTGGCACCAACAAGGATGATTCACTGGGCGAGCCATCTCGGCGGTCGTTACATGGTGTCAGGAGTGATGTCTCTGTGGGTGAGTCATCGTGGCCAATGCAGCTTTATGCGGACTTGGAGGATGNACTACCAGTGAGCTGATTAATCAAGCAAATGAAGAATGCCTGTGGCAAGTTTGGGGTTCCAGCAAAATAATTTACGAACTCATAAGACCAGAGAGCCACAAGATTATTTGGTGGTCCGAGCACTGTGATGGTGAACTTCACACCACACTTTTTAATAAAGGCAGGATAACTTGGATGACTATGTGTTCACTTATCTGCGATGTGTATGTGGCATTCGTACTCAGAGTGCTAACAAGCAAGATGTTTGATCCACGTGACTGTGTATAATTCAAGCAAGAACTGATATAAAAGTATGAGCATTGTTTTATTGTCTACAGAATATTATGTTTCAAGCCAATATTTGAGTTCGAGCATGTTAAAGTATGTGAAGGCGAAAATTACCTCAGGGGATATTACGACTTTTATGATATATTCCACGCAGAAACTGTTACTTGCTACGATTACGATAGATTTGCAGTTTTCCCCTCAGACCGAACAGTGAGCTACCTACAAGTGGAGACAATCACATCATATGTGCTAAAGAAGAATTTTTGAATGAGACACATAGTGGCAAAGTGCCTGAATTTTAAATTGAACATATAAATAGCAACGAAAATGTTCGCTGGGCAGAACAGTGTACTGGAACTCAACACACGACAATTTTACATGAAGGCAGAAATGTTTAGACTTTACTGTGTTTGCCTATAGTTTGTGGGCTATACAAATAAAAGAGTGGTACTTTGTGAACCACTGAGTACATCAAAATATACCAACAGTATGGATGAATGGGAGAGCTCACCGGAATCTACCAGCAGCACATCAGAATCAACCAGTAATAGTGATGTCAGTGTGGAAGATTAAATTACTTGCCAGAGTAAATGCATGGTAGCATACTCCAAATTCATTGGCCTGATCCTGTCACTGATAAGAAGATAATGGAGTGTAAATACAACAGTCAAAGCTCTGTCAGTGCCCTGTTTGCTCTCGACTGTCATCACATCAAGATGAAGATCTTCCACCCAGGGAATTATTGCGTGAAAATTAAACCAGGCGTATGAAATCTCGAGTACTCTTACTGGTACGGAGGCATGTAAAAGACCTATGAAGAATTATGTGATGGTAATCTGCATTGGCGAGGTGTTAGTAATCCCGTTTCGTAGGAGCCATGCCAGCAAATCATTGACTACAGAAAGGCCATTACACGCTTCTGTATATACTACATAAGATACGATAAAAAGCTGCCTTGTTCCCTCGAGGAAGTCGTGGCATATGCAATACTTCGCGACAAATTGACCCTGCATTCACCAGACTGCAACAACATCGCCTGTCAGCCTATGAAGAAGAGTGCGACAGTTCCGCCAGCAGCAGTTCCAGCCTGCAGGCCTTCCATGCCTGACTTCAATTAAGACTGCAACAATGTTATACCAGTAAACAGAAATGGAGCTATAATAGACTCTGAGATAACTGAAACGGGCATAAAAAATGTGCAGAGAAAAATATTAAATGATGTATTAAATAATTTATGTTATAATGTAAATCACTTTTTTTGTGAAAACCAAATTGTTTTATTTCTGAAAATACCCCCTGTGCATATATTTTTTTTAACTAACAATGAAATTATATTCGAATCTTGTATGCATGCAACAAGTGTCATGCAAAAGGTTTTAACTAACAAAACAAACCATAAATGAAACATGTAAAAAAATGGAATCTAAATTTTAAATGAAGTGGTTTACAAATAAATAGTATATTAGTTAATTGAGAGAAAAAGTTACAAGTAAATGTGAAAATGGTTTATAAAATAAATGAAAATAATTTTGAGACTGCAGTTTAAAATAGTAAAAATATGAGTACTTGATGAAATGTTATAGTGGCAGCTACATGTCACAACTGGTCTGAGGTCTGAATCTTCATGAGAGAGAAAAGTATGCTGTCTGGAGGGATGACACACTGTGGGAGTCATCTTAAATGTAGTTATATTGTGGAGTCAGCAAGGATGAATTATTGGGTGAGTCATCTCAGCAGTCACAGCATTGTGGCACCAACAAGGATGATTCACTGGGCGAGCCATCTCGGCGGTCATTACATGGTGTCAGGAGTGATGTCTCTGTGGGTGAGTCATCGTGGCCAATGCAGCTTTATGCGGACTTGGAGGATGNTTACATGGTGTCAGGAGTGATGTCTCTGTGGGTGAGTCATCGTGGCCAATGCAGCTTTATGCGGACTTGGAGGATGACTCACCTTTTGCCCTCCGGGGATTCCCCACCAGATAAGGACTTTGAGTGGGGAAAAGCGAGGGTATTTAAGCAGGCATACAAGGTCTGATCGTTCATTCGCAGTTCGTTTGTCATTCGAATAAGAGCTACCTCCCTCTCTCTAGTTAGACTGACTTATGAGTTAATTTCATCGTTGTTTTTGAGATTAGGTTGTTAGTTTTTGAGGTAAGGTTATCATATTATGTCTGTGTTGGCAGAGTGTAGTTTCGTCATTCGTTTTGAGGTTAGGTTATCATATTCTCTTTATNTTATCATATTATGTCTGTGTTGGCAGAGTGTAGTTTCGTCATTCGTTTTGAGGTTAGGTTATCATATTCTCTTTATGTAGTTAAGTTGTCAGATTGTAGTTTCGTCGATGGTTTTGAGGTTAGGTTATCGTATTCTCTTTAGGTGGTTGGGTTAGCAAATTTTAGTTTCATCATTGTATTTTGATGNGTTTTGAGGTTAGGTTATCGTATTCTCTTTAGGTGGTTGGGTTAGCAAATTTTAGTTTCATCATTGTATTTTGATGTTAGGTTATCATTTTGTTTAGGTAGTTTCAACGTTGTTACAGATTATAGTTTCATAATTGTTTTTGAGGTTAGGTTATTGAATTNTCATTTTGTTTAGGTAGTTTCAACGTTGTTACAGATTATAGTTTCATAATTGTTTTTGAGGTTAGGTTATTGAATTGCGGTTTCATCGATGTTCATAATGACAACACTGGTGCAGCTTCTCTGGTAAGTGTTATGTTCTATAGAGTCACAGTGCAAGTTTTGCAGTGGGAATTTGACTTTTTGGCATACAATTNTCTCTGGTAAGTGTTATGTTCTATAGAGTCACAGTGCAAGTTTTGCAGTGGGAATTTGACTTTTTGGCATACAATTATGTGACATGAAAGAAGTTGCAAGCTAAATCCTAGTCGTAATAAGTGCCTGATGTGTTAGAAGTGCGTTAATTCCAAAAACAGAAAAAAATGAAATGACAAGACATTTACGTACCTGTGCTGGTACTATAGATAAAGTATCTACCACAAGCTGCAAGTTCTGTTAGAAGTCTTTTGGACCTTTGACTCATGCAAGAAGGCATGAAGCAGGGTGTCAATTTAACCCTGAAAATGATTTACTAAAGTTCCATCACTGCGGTACCCAATTTATTCACAATGATAACTTTACAATAAATCTAAAAATTTGCAGAGACAATGAAACCACAAAGAAAATTGTTGTACATGCACAAGATGACGTAAGACTGTCAGCCCGTCCGAAAATCGAAGCAGGGTCTGGGATGCCAACAGACTGCGGGTTCGTTGAGGTGGAAACAGCATTCCGTGGAAATTTAAACACATATGTGGCCAAGAACACTATCAGAAAGGCATGTGATATTTGAACTTATCTTATGCACAGAAATATAATTGTAAAACTAGAATGTGAATTAAAAATTCAAGGTGCCATTAAATTTAACCTGTTGCTCGACCATGATAATGGCAAGCCTGAGCCCCAAGAAAACGAAGACGATGTAAGTTCATTTAAAACCAAAAAATATTCATATATATAATAGTGATGATATAGAAGAAGCGGTGGATGCATACATAAATTGTGTCAACAGGAAGAATAATATATTGGCAAAGGATCTGGTTGGATGCTTACAGCCATGAAGAGACTCCAACTATGGATAAATAAGAGTCATCCTCTGCGGGCCTCTTCATATAATGTTCTAACAGATATCATCAAAACAAGAGAAGCTTTAATAAACCCACAAAATCTAGAAGATCATGAATGCTTCAAGTGCGCGATCCTGGTCAGATTAATCGATGAAGGCCATGTGTATCGAATCGACAGACGACATTACGAGTTGGAGAAGAATTCTGACTTTGAAGGAATCAAGTTCCCAACACCTCTTAAGCAGATGAAGTTATTTTAAAAGAAAAATACGGGAGTGAGAATCAATGTGTACAGTTTAAATGAAGAAGAAAACATTGTTCCTGTGCGAATGGTAGGGAAGGAAAAGAATGAGCATTACGACCTCATCCTCATCGACAACGATGTTGCGCCTGCAGCAAAGACCATCAACCTGCCAAAAGAGCGAGTGATATATATTGGAAGAGATGCATCCAAGCACTTTATGTCGGACATCGTCGACATCGCCAAAGAGGTTCACGGCATTTACAGTGCGAGCAAGCCAATGAGATAGCTGATATCACAAGAAAAGACTGACTACCTGCAAGCAAGAACATGATGTTACTGCTCCACTGCATTTATGGCAAAGAAAAGAAATGTGCACTACCACAACCATCTTACTAGCAATTATATTGGACCTGCATGCAATGCATGCAATAAACTGCGATGATGACCAAAGAAGCCGCCAGTACTGTTTCATAATATTGGCTGTGATGAGTACTATATCATCAAAGAACTTTCCTACGATACTAAATATATCTACATCATACCACATTTTGAAGAAAAGTCGATCACATTCAGAAAGAATATCGAAGATAATTTCAGCATACAGTTTACATATAACTTTAGTTTTATTACTGCAAGTCTCGCTGGCCTGACGAAGGACCTGCTTTCCTCTAAGTTTTCTACAATGCAGAAGTTCTACACTGAAGAAGAGATGGAGCTGGTCATCAGGAAGGGTGTTTTCCCATACAACTACATCGATTCGTGAGCGAAGCTGAAGGAGATGCAACTGCGAACAAAGGAAGACTTCTACAACAGGATCACTGCCTCTCACATTACCGATGAAGACCACTCTCATGCAAAGAATGTGTGAAAGAGATTTGGATGAAAGTCAATGGAATAATATTCTGACTTCTATCTGATGACAGATGTCCTGCTCTTGACTTATATAATTGAGAATTTCCAAGGACTTCTGTATGGATACTTATGGCCTCGACTGTTCTCACTACATGAGTGCTCCTGCATTCTCTTTTGATGCGATGCTGCACAAGACAAAGGTCGAATTGGAATTGCTGGTCGATTATGACATGCGCCTTTTTGTAGTGACTGGTATCTGGGGAGGAGTGGCTCAATGCATCAAGCGCCATTGCTTGGCAAATAACAAGTACACAGCTAAATAATATAACCCAGAGATGCAATCAACACGCCTGCACTATATTGATGCAAATAACCTGTATGCACTTGCGATGTCGCTGCCTCTCCCTCAATCAGGATTTGAATGGATATGCACAGACTTGGATGTGATGGTCATGCCAGACAACAATAATAAAGATACATACTGGAAGTTTATTTGGAATGTCCAAATGTAATTCATGNACATGCCAGACAACAATAATAAAGATACACACTGGAAGTTGATTTGGAATGTCCAAATGGAATTCATGATTCCCCCAAGATTTTACCATTCTGCCATCAATGAATGTCCCCTAGAACCAAGCAGACAAAGTTGATGACTACTCTAGCAGACAAAATGAATTTTATTGTTAATTACTTGAACTTAAAACAGTTGGTTGAACACAGTCTGAAGATAAATAAAATTCATTGAGTGATGTGGTTTAATCAAACAGCTTAGCTGAAGCCATATATTGACTTGAATACCTCCAAAAAATGTGTTGCTGCCAACCATTTTGAAAAAGATTTCTCCAAACCTGCCAACGATTCGGAATTTGTCAAGCTAATGTAAAATAAAAGAAAGCATCAGAAGATGGAACTTGTAAGCAAGGAGAAGAGACTGAAAATCTTGTACCACACAGCTAGNAAAATAAAAGAAAGCATCAGAAGATGGAACTTGTAAGCAAGGAGAAGAGACTGAAAATCTTGTACCACACAGCTAGCATTCAAGGATCGGATAATATATCATTAATAACTGGCATTAATCAAAATGGAGAAGGAGAACATCTTCTTTGACAAGACGATATATGCCGGCTTCACAGTACTTGACTTTTCAAGAATTTAATGTATCAGTTTCGCTACAGAATCGTGAAGAANACGATATATGCCGGCTTCACAGTACTTGACTTTTCAAGAATTTAATGTATCAGTTTCGCTACAGAATCGTGAAGAAAAATAAATATAAACATACAGCTGGTGTATATGGGTTCAGATTTTTTAAATATATTAAATTTCGATAGAAAACTTTTATAAGGACTTGATCTCCGACCCAGAGTTCATGACGGAGTTTGACACATGTGGTGGGTAAATTTAAGGACGAGGGAGGTGAAGAGTAACTTAAAGAGTTTGTAGGGCTAAGAAAATGTATTCAAAAGTACTCAATCAAGAACAACATAACATTTGAGGACTAAAAATTAGTATTACTACAGCAAACGAGAATGCTGGAACAGATAAATAACATCAGGTCTCATCACCACACGCTATATACTGAAACCAGCAACAAATTGGGTTTAACATGGCAGGATGATAAGCATAAAATAATGTATGATGGGATTAGCATCCTGCTGTATGGCTACACTCAGTAGCAATGTACATTTGCACAGTGTTGATACCACATGTATTTTTGTACAATTTTTTTTGCTGACTTTTTAATACTCTAATGGAGACATAGCACTTACGTTTTGCATTAGCCATTTTATAAGTATTAAAAGTTATATTTGTTTATATATTCTATTGTGATGTGGGCTCTTAGAAATCCCTTTTTGTCTATATGTTTTTTGCTTTAAATGTTACTGATTATTTCTTAAATATTTCTTACATATTTATTTTACTGTGTTCGTCAGAATATTTTTTTCGGTATTGTTGTACATAAACTAGTTCGTTTGTTTTGGCATTGATCTAAATAATTTTTTCAGCATTGATATAAATATATTGCGATGCTTGTTTCAGCATTGTAACCCTGCCTGTATTGAATTAGNATAATTTTTTCAGCATTGATATAAATATATTGCGATGCTTGTTTCAGCATTGTAACCCTGCCTGTATTGAATTAGAATGGTCTCCGTACTTTTTCAGTGTTGCTAATCCCAAGCCTGGATAAAAGAGAGAGGGTAACGCAGATAAATTACACACATATTTGACCTTTGACTGTTTTGCAGGGAAGCATATAAATATGGCCGCACCTCTGTGATGGAAATCAGTTCGCTCGAGATGTCAGTCAAGTGGGGACACGGCTCGCTCAGTGACGAAGTGATTAATGAGTTGGATGGCCTAATCGTTGGCGAGGATATCTTTGATTTCCTACTACTGAAGAAAGAGCCTGCTACAAACAAGAACGATGATGCACTGATGAGCACAGCTGAGCAATGACTATGGAAGATGCCAGACCTGCAATATCACCGCTTGTAAATTCTTTGTCACCACTTGGTCTCATTCCGATAACTTGGAGGGAATATACAATAGTCTTGGAGCCTTCGCCCTTTCCATTAGAGGTGTTAGATGGCAATGAGGGACTGACTGTACAAGACATTATGGATGAGGTCCATTCTTTCAGGGAGGAGACAATTGCATCCGGTCGTGTATTTTGCTGAGTGTTGTCCATCGACATTACCCTTGTCCTGGACGAAAAACGAATGTTGCCAGAGAAAGTTGGTGACCTACATGACAGAATCAACCAAGAATAATGTACATGCTTGTGAACAAATATTTTTTTTTTAACAAAATGTTTTTCTCTTTAAGTTTTTTAAAATCCAATTATAACTTTTTTCTTAAATGGCATCAGCTGCAAAAGTCCTTAACAAAATATACACAGACACACACTCTATGAATGAGTTCCAAGTTTAGATGTAAGAAAAGTGGTGAAAAATATTAGTTCTACACAAGTGGTTCGGTTCTACAGTGATGTTGGTTTATGTGATGGTTTGCTTGAATATTCGAACAAAGGTGACTAGGGAAAATTAAAGCCAATATGGCAGTCCAACAAATGTAATTGATTGGTAAACAAGATGGTAGTTCGAGGGTAATCAGCAGGCTACTAAATCGATGTGGAATGACAGAGCGTGATGCCAAGATGACAGGGTTGAGCGAACCCAACTAAGGTGAAAAGGAATGACAGAGCATGACTGTAATACATGGAAAATATTTTAGAAATGAATTGATGTTGATGATGGCGATAGGATGATTAATTGAGAAACAAGGTAAAATAATAGAGAATGAAAGAAAGGTAACCAAAGCGAAAAGGAATGACACAGCATGAGGTAAATTGAAGGTGACTAAAAAACTTAAATTCAAGATAGCAGATGTAAAGGTAGAATGGAAGAGCATGAAAGAAAGGTGAGTAATCGGGATACAAGATGGCACCAGAAATAATATGACGGCGATGATGTAATACAATATAGTGATGTTATATAAGATGGCAGTGATGACATAATACAAGATGGTGATGTAGTACAAGATGGTGATGTAATCCAAAATAGCGGCGATGACGTAATACAAGAATGGCGACATAATACAAGATGACGGTGGCCGAAGCCGCATAGCCGAACCCTGGACCCTGGCGTTGGTTGGAGGAACTATTTCTATCTACTCCCGTATGCTAGTGCATAACCACACACTCTCGGCTCTTACTTTCCTTTCCTGCATTAGGCTTGGTTTTTAAAGTTTACTTTACTCTGTGGCATCATCTGTGTATACTTTTGTATTTTTTCATCTGTCCATGCATTTTCTGAAACTGAATAAAATCACAATAACCTGGACAGGAATAGTTGTTTATGCATACAATGCATACAACGTGTAAAAAATGGCTGATTTTTACACCGGGGTTGTGTAGAGAACTGAAAAATG
Organism: Clitarchus hookeri; assembly: GCA_002778355.1. Lineage (NCBI taxonomy): Eukaryota > Metazoa > Arthropoda > Insecta > Phasmatodea > Phasmatidae > Clitarchus > Clitarchus hookeri. The sequence continues at coordinate 140,336 of NQII01007678.1, forward strand.
TGAATTTAACGGGTCATTTTGTATTACGGCCAACCGTCTGGTGGCAACTTCCTCATGAATATAGCTTATGAAATTGCATACAAAGCGCAAAACTTCATTACACTATTACTGAAGTTGGTAAGGAGATGCTGAATAATGTGTAATGTAATATACTGCGGCGTGCTGCCACATGCCAGCGAATGAACGGTGGACACTTTGCGCGTCTGATGTAAATCCCGCCCATCTAATGGAATGTTGTAGACCCCCTCTGGCGGTCCGCTAGTTCGGCTCTTATGATTGTACTGCATAGTGATGTTTATTAATGTGTACTGTTATTACATTATGCATCACATGTGGAAATTTACAATGCACGATTTACTGCCTTCATTACAGCACTACTGTGTAGCCACACACGATTATACACTATATTCATGAGGCTACTGAGACAAAACGGTTTCCCACAATGTGGCCCGTAAGTTTTTTTGCCAGTTGTCACTTATCTAGGCAACCCCGTTGTTACAATCCGTAAATTTTTTTCACAGTGTACTGAATATCTTATTTGCAATTAAATACTCGGTTACGGATCTGTTATTAGAAAATCCTACTAATATCCACGTGTAGACTTCTGTTTCGTAACTAAAACAATTGTAAGAATAACCGGTTTTCATGGCCTCCAAACTGATATTTCTGGCTGGTACGAAAATTACTTCTGTAAAAATTCTCCAGTCAACGAGAACTAAGTCGTCTGCCAGTAACATGTAATTAAAAAAGGCTGTCGCCCAAAAATTTGCACATTAGCCTGGGCATTATAAAAACTCTATATGCAAAATTGCAAATAACTTCCGGTTTAGATAAAGCTGCCGATTTATATACAATACTCCCCGCATGAATATAAGTGTGCCAAAATGAACTTAGTAGAACACGAAACTATAATAGCTCAGGTAAAAAGCAGCTAAGCTTTATTGAGCTGCTTAAGTAGCGCTACTATAACGAACGTAGGTAGTAGTAATGTAGTTCAGAAAATTTACTAATTGGATGAACAGGAAATTTACTCATTAAAAGAATACGAGTGATAAACTTGAGGAAGAGAGAAAACACTAATACAAACACCTAACAATCACTTTTTGTTGCAAGCCCTTAGATAAATACTTTTTTTCGAGAACTGCAAACTACNCTAATACAAACACCTAACAATCACTTTTTGTTGCAAGCCCTTAGATAAATACTTTTTTTCGAGAACTGCAAACTACGTTGATGAGGCGAACTGTGACGTCCGACTGATTAAATTTTCTCTTTTAGGAGCGCGCCCTAAAATTAAATCGGGGAGATCCCCAATGTTTGAATTAGTGATTTGCTCTTTCACTGCTTTACAGTTGTTCCGTCGAGCACTTTTACGGTCAAAACTGCGACTTTAACTTATAGGTTTTACACTGACATAATTTAGAATCTATACAATTAAAATTTTTTGGTAGATCAGTATTAATTAATTATTACCCAAGTCAACTAAACATTTAAAAAACATGAAACTAAANTTAAAATTTTTTGGTAGATCAGTATTAATTAATTATTACCCAAGTCAACTAAACATTTAAAAAACATGAAACTAAAATTTTTTATGTAAATGCTATTCATTATGCAGCAATTTCAGCGATTCATTGTGAAAGTAAGGTACCTTTAAAGCTGCAACCGAAAAAACTGACACATGATAATATTTTTGGCCATACGTGAATTCAAGTATTAACATGCAAAGTTTTATGTTATGGCGATGATAATCATAAGCGTTTACAAGAAAATTTTTTTGGAATGTTAAAATAATTTGTAACTAATCTTATCTTATAATAATACAAAATTTGTTGGAGAATGATTACAGCTGAGTAAACATACNAAAATAATTTGTAACTAATCTTATCTTATAATAATACAAAATTTGTTGGAGAATGATTACAGCTGAGTAAACATACAAGAATGTCACTGGCTCCTAGTGAGTATATCGGTTCTCAAGGCCTCGATGTTAAGAGGCGCCAAAATCTCTTCACTCTATCACTACTAGTTAGTATTAACAAATTATATTTGAGAATACGAATTCGAATGAAAGTGCTTAACAGTTTCCTTTTTTTTTTTTTTTTTTTTTTTTTTTTTTGGTTTTGGGGATATTTCAAGATAAATAAAGAGATATATTTGTCAAAAATTATTTCACAAATTCGGAATAAATAAAAGCGTAGCAATTTAAATANAAGATAAATAAAGAGATATATTTGTCAAAAATTATTTCACAAATTCGGAATAAATAAAAGCGTAGCAATTTAAATTCCACAACATCCTCCATTACACAAGTAGTTAATGCTGGAAAATATATTTTGCCCTAAAAATAACCCGGTGAACATGCTTACGTATGCCGGTTCGGTTTTACGGAATTTCAGATAATGTACACACAGTGCCTTATTGAGTACTTGAAACGAATTGTTGTCAATCGCTACTTAAAATAAGCAGTCATATATGTTTCAATTTTAGTTTAGTGCGAAACAGATTGCTAAGGGCTGTACATACCTTTGGTTATAGCTGACAAACGAACTATGGCCACCATAAATATGGGTGCACAATGTGTAACTGAATGGAGATATGTGTCTGCTGGAGAAGTTAGATAAATGAATAGACAGCAAGGATAATAAGGAATGAAGTTTTTTGAAGCGGATGCACAGGAAGTATAAATACACGAAGCATCTTTCCTTGGTGTTCTCTTCATAACCTCTATTTGTTGCATTAATTTTCAAAAGAGCAGTAGAATTATTGGAAGAGCAATAAGCCTTGAACTAAAGTTTTTCCTTATGTGTATCACAATGCACTTCCTTACGCTCATATGTCAACTCGTGGTCATGAGTTTGGCCGTTTACAGGCATTCCAACTCTTCTCTAATAAATATAACTGCATATTTCTCGAAAACGTTATAATTTAAAATTAAATTTAAAATTAATAAAAAACCTTTCTTCTGAGGCAATGGGAT
>NQII01007679.1:0-15422 GCA_002778355.1 Clitarchus hookeri
CACGAATCAGCATCTTTAAAATGACAAATGATTTTCTTCTGCTGAAAGACAAGAAATATAATATAACTTTAAAATTCATTAGTAAAGGGAATATCATATAGCTATTAGAAATTGCCACTGAAATATTTTTGACAGTATGCTGGGTTGCCTCGCTGATGCTCCACTGCTTTCGTCACGTCAAAGCATTTTTTTTATTCTGACCTGTTTATCGAAAGCCAATTTGTTGTAAACTTCGTTGACAGNCTTTCGTCACGTCAAAGCATTTTTTTTATTCTGACCTGTTTATCGAAAGCCAATTTGTTGTAAACTTCGTTGACAGGCGACAGATATCAGCAGCTCTCTCTCTGGAGAATAAAAGCTGCTTAAAAATGTTTGCTGAAATAAATCATTCATTCCAACGGTCATAAATTTTCTTCCTGTCATGATAATCCTCGCGGCTTTATGCAGTTCACAACCAAATCCTAATCGATTTAACAAACATGGAGGTACAGGTTCAGTTCTTTAATTATGAAGATTATGACGTTCAAATATTATCTGTCACGAGTGCTTAATAGGTCATCCATATTTCCTAAAATCTCCACAATTTTATTCAGGCAGTCCAAGAATACAGAGTTTTTAGTAGCCTGCTTCTTATTTTGTGCAAGTCATAACAAANCACAATTTTATTCAGGCAGTCCAAGAATACAGAGTTTTTAGTAGCCTGCTTCTTATTTTGTGCAAGTCATAACAAGGGTTGCCAGGTTGTTTAGATTTGCCATATGAGAAACTTCAAAAAACTCGACACACGACATCTTATCCCAAAGAAATGAAGTTATTATAAAAATAGTTTTAAATAGAATCTGTAATGTGAAAAAGTTAGTACTGTAACATTTTATCTGAGCATATACAACAGCAANAGTTATTATAAAAATAGTTTTAAATAGAATCTGTAATGTGAAAAAGTTAGTACTGTAACATTTTATCTGAGCATATGCAACAGCTAAATATTAGTTGCTAACTAAAAATTAAAGTTTTTCCAATTTTGTAGCTTCAAATAGTAATATTTTCGTCATTTTTTATTGATACAAAATAATATTCTGCCATAGAGGGTAAACGTAGCTGTAATAGCGAAAGTGGTATATTACCGACACCGTGTTTATTAATATTCAACGTATTTTCGAAGGATTTTGAAGTACGAGGTCATTCTTGCAGCCTCATAATACGGGAAATCCCTGATAGTACGTGACAGTTGGCAACTCTAATCATAACTTTACGTTACTGCAAGTTCGCTGGAGAAGTCCTATGGAACAATCAATGGATTGAAACCTTTTAAGCAGTACTGCTTTAATTCTAAAAAACAAAATAATGTAATGTGATAAGATTAAGCTAATTTTTACATCTACAAAAATAATTTCCGGTATACTTATAAATTTATAATAATTGGTTCGTTTTCGGGTCCTTTTGATGCAACGTAGATGGAACTGCCAGTTAATTCTTCCTTTTTCTTGCTCCAAAGCGATTTCCAAATACGTTTGTACGCGGCAGGACGGAATATTTGTTCAATGCTTGCTCAATGTTGGGCAGAGTTGAACCTTATTACCGATATTATCTCTCAATCTATGCGATACTTCTTTTGAAATTTTTAAATTGAACCTATTTAGTGCCTCCAATACCTACGATATTTTTTTTTTTGGTTTTGTTTTGCAGTTAGAGTGTTTTAATTCGCTTAGCCTTCAGGGGCTTGAACGTTACGAGTATTTTATCAAATAACAAAATCAAACCTCTTGCCAGATAAAAATGTGTTTTTTCGTCTGGAACAGCGTCTCTGTATAAACCAATGTAATGCATGAAACCAACAACTTAATCTGAATCAGCGATGTTTCGCCACAGACAACTCGCCTTGAACGAATTTGATTCCGCGTACTCCCACCAAGGCGAACCGGGTGCGATTCCCGGTGGACGGATTTTCGCAAGTGGGAATTTTACCGGACGATTCCGCTGGTCGGGAAGTTTTCTCGGGGATATCCCGTTCCCCCTGCCCTTGCATTCCATCACTGCTCCTCACTTACCCCTTTTCCTCTTCATCAGCTCTCAAGACCCCGATGTTAAGAGCATCCGAAACCTCTCTACTCCACTATTCACTCCTTGGCTCACCTTACTCCAATGTAAGGGAGTGCCACTAATGAATAGAGAGCCCAATGCAGGGTGCAACAGGTTCGCTACATGCAAAAGTTTATATTATTTTGGCGATTGCTGCTGTGAAAATACCAGATGTCTATGCATAAAACTAAGTTTCCGAATGAATAACCAAATCACAACACTCATCAACGCACAGCCTGACCGCTGGATGCAAAATCACGAAAACATAGGGATGGCTTCCACTTAGAGTGGAGGCGGCCACTGAGAAAGAATTTTTAGAAATTAAATTCTGAAGAGGGCGAAAAAAGGTAAAATTTCTTTTCGAGTTTCCGTCACTAGCTCAGTAACCCGATGAGATATGGTTGGGTTATTAGCTCGAAAATATAGCCCATAAAAATATCTAATAATCTTTTTCAGAAATATTTTAAATTAAGCCCCAGAGAGAATGAAACGGGGTGCAAAGTGTTTCCGAGGACTCATGATAGCTCATTAACCCGATAACATAAATCTAGGCTATTAATACCAAAATGTACCATACAAGTATATCTACAAATAATTTTAAATTTATTTTGTGTAATTCAAACCTTAAGAGGGTGCAGAGGGGATAGATGTGATTTCGATGACCCCTTAATTTCGCATTAAAGCGATAGGTAATGTTGCTTCTAAAGGGCACCTATATAAATGTTAAAAAAATTTTCTTTTCGCATATTTCTTTATTTAACCCCTTACAGGGAAAAAGTGGTAAAATATGTTTTTAAAGACTCCTCAATAACCCGGTAGTATATCGTTGTGCACTGTAACTTTTTTTGTAAATTTACAAGAAATATCTTTGAAAACCCAGTTGCCAAGGAAACCCAATTTCGTTTTGCACGCAACTACACGATATATAACCCCTAAATATTGCACAGTGAGCTTTATACGGTTTTGCATTGTTGCGTATCCACCATTTTGCATGAGCTCCTGAATAACGGTCTTTCTAGTACAAACATTTATTGCGGTATATTATAAACACGGCTATTGTAGTTTTACAAACGAGCAATTTTACAAGAATAATTTTTATACTGTTACAAACATTTATAAAATCATGTAAATAATTTCTCTATAAAAATAAAATAAAATTTTTCAGTGTAGAAACGAGTTTCAGAATTTTCCAAAATTCTACTTCCTTTAGAAGGTGAGAAAGGTTCGAATGTGTTTCCGATGATATGTTAACTACATTAAATAGTTTCCATGCCTGTAACCTTCAAACCAAAAAGGTTTTGTAACAACTTATCAAAGGAAATAGAATGAATATAAATGAGACCTCCATCTTACTGATAAAAAAAAGTGTTTTACTGTTGTTACAGTCGTAGAATAAAGTTGTCATTATTGAGCAGGATCAATAATTCAATAGTCGGAGACATACAGCATGCTATATTCTTTTCCTAATGACGTTGTCTATACGTGTTTAAAAACATTTCCTAGCACTGTAATTTTGTTACGTCATTTTGTTGAAGAGTGACTTGGGATATTGTGTCTGTCCCAGCTGCACAGTAACCATTTTTGTATGGCAACATTTAATTGGATTCTTTGAAACAGAATTGCAGAACTATAAACTTGCAAATCACGTAGAGGTCTGTCAAATTCGCGTGTTATAACAATGGCGAGGCCCTTTATTTGTATTTTATTTTCCGTCAAACCTAAGCGATTATTAACTTCAATGATGTTTAATGTTTCTTGAATATATTCCAATGGCATAACAACTAGAAACACTCCGAAGAAAATACCAGTTCAAACAATCTTTACTCTGTAGTCAGGAAGTGAACTGACAAATGGATAAAATTGCCATTAAATATGATGTTACAAGGATTGAACAATGTAAACAACTAAAAAATGTAATAAATAATTTGCATAATTTCTTACGTTGTTGGAAGAGGTACTAGTAAAAATGGACGCTGCAGTCCATTGCCTTGAGAATTTCATCAACAGCATCTATTCTCCTGGCCTGTCACTACACAAGCTTCTACTCAAGTTTCAGGCTCCACCAATGTTACCTCAGAAATGCTGCAATAGTACCGGGCTCCAAGTAAAGGCTTGGCAGAAAAATATAATCGAGGCCATACTCTTCACTGGATGTGCACAGGGAAATAAGGTTTCATAACGTGCATGCCCATCATTCCATCAGGGCGCTCTCTCGAATTTAGGGGACTGAAACTCCCCCTCTAGATATTTCGCTTTGACTATTAGTGAAGTCCAGGGGCGATCGCTAAATGTAACAGCGAAAGATTTGTGGGAGGACTGCATCTCACACGGGCAGGTCTAAGTTGCCTGCTTCAGAACAAGCTCACCTAGCAACTGGTAATCCTAGCACCAGAATGCAGAATGGCTAATGTGGTGCCCAAGAAATCCTTCGGTAAAAGAAACTATCAGGTGTTTTGGTGTTTCACGTAGTACACGCCGGCGAAGCTTCGGACAGAAAGCAATAAGAAGATATTTTAAGAGTGGTAAGCGAATACTTCCAACGGAACACTACATTCACAAATAAATTTTTAATAAATAAAATCTGCAATTTAATTTAATAGATACGTACGTAATTTAGTTGCAATAAATATTTTATATATATATATATATATATATTAAACGAAAAAAATTCCTTCTTGATATTGGGCGAAATGAAGATTTATTGCGTGTTCGCAAATATTATTCTCTATGTAGAAATTACAACCAGCATATATTATTCTTTGTGAGACAAAAAAAATTGTTGATATCTTTGAATCTCAAGTTATTTAAAACATTTGTTCATTCTAACTCAAACACACACATAAATACCTGTAAACATATATTATTATCTTAGTGAATGTATCTGTTTTAAACACGAAAGTCTTGTTGGCATATTTGAAGGAAAATTGTGGCTGTCATTTCTCTTACATCCTCGCAAAAATCAAATACCGCATTACATTTTTTTAACGTAAATTATGTGAAGCAGTGACACAGAAAATGGGACTTGAACTCGTTTTCTCCCTACATAAACAATCATTTCATTTGGGCTTTAAAAAATGCACGCAACTAAGGCCACGCAACAATTGTGTCATATGACCAGATTTTCTTTGCATTTTATTCCACACAACTTAAGTGCATTGAATCAAGATTTAAGTGAGTTTGAACGCGGTGTTATAGTCAACGCACGAGAGATGGGATGTTGCATCTCCAAGGTAGCGAAACAATTCAGATTTTCGCGTGCGGCCATTTCACGAGTGTACGGNGAGAGATGGGATGTTGCATCTCCAAGGTAGCGAAACAATTCAGATTTTCGCGTGCGGCCATTTCACGAGTGTACGGTGAATATCGGGAATCCAGTAAATCATCAAATCTTCGACATAGCTGCGGCCGGAAAAAGATCGTGAACGAACGGGACAAACGACGACAGACGAGAATCATTAAACGTGAGAGACGTGCAACCCTTTCTCTAATTGGCGCAGATTTCAATGCTGGGGCATCAACAAGTGCCAGAGGGTGAACTATTCAACGGACCCTCATTGATATGGGCTTTCGGCCGAAGGCCCACTCGTGTACCGTTGTTGACTGCACGACACAAAGCTTTACGCCTTGGCTGTGCCCGCCTACACTGCCATTGTACTGTTGGTGACTGTAAACACGTTGCCTGGTCTGACGAGTCTCATTCCCAATTGTATCGGGTGGATATATGTGTACGGGTATGAAGACAACCTCATGAATCCATGTACCCTACANGTCTCGTTCCCAATTGTATCGGGTGGATATATGTGTACGGGTATGAAGACAACCTCATGAATCCATGTACCCTACTTGCCAACAGGGGACTGTTCAAGCTGGTTGAGGCTCTGTCATGGTATGGGGCATTTGCAGTTGGCGTGAAATGGGACCCCTGATACGTTTAAATACGACTCTGACAGGTGACAGATACGTAAGCATCCTGTCCGATCACTTGCACCCATTTATGTTCATTGTGCATTCCGAAGGACGTGGACAATTCCAGCAGGACAATGCGACACCCCACACGTCAAGAGTTGCTACCGAGTGGCTCCAGGAACACTCTTTTGACTTTAGANGTTGAGGCTCTGTCATGGTATGGGGCATTTGCAGTTGGCGTGAAATGGGACCCCTGATACGTTTAAATACGACTCTGACAGGTGACAGATACGTAAGCATCCTGTCCGATCACTTGCACCCATTTATGTTCATTGTGCATTCCGAAGGACGTGGACAATTCCAGCAGGACAATGCGACACCCCACACGTCAAGAGTTGCTACCGAGTGGCTCCAGGAACACTCTTTTGACTTTAGAAACTTCCATTGGCCACCTAAATCACCAGACATGAGCATTATTGAGCATATCTGGGATGCCTTGCATACGTGCTGTTCAGAAGAGGTCTCCACCGCCTCGCACTCCTATGGATTTGTGGACTGCCCTGCAGGGTTTATGGTGTGAATTGCCTCCTACATACCTTCAGATATTAATCGAGTCCATGCCACGTCGTCTTGCGGCACTTCTGCGTGTTCGCGGGGGCCTTTGACTATATTAGGGAGATGTACAAGTTTTGTTGGCTCTTCAGTGTATGTGAACATTATGTTTTTGTTTCTAGAAATTCATTTTATAAGGATATTCAAATATTTTATTTATAATTTTTTCACCTCAGTTAATGCAAAATAACCTCACCCAACCTACTCTTTAGTTAAGCCCTGTTTATTGAAGACATAATTAATCAACTTCTGAGAAAAAGTCCCTTCTGAATGCTGCATATATTGAGAAGTGAACACTTAGTGTAATTATAACTGTAGTGTTGGCAGATAGTATGGACAAGTGGTCCCATGTTGTAACGTCTAATATTTAATATAATTTTGAAATTGGAGACCATAAAATCTTATTTTACACACGTTAGAATTGCCGAAAGATTAACTTATTTCAGCTTCTAACATTTTCAAATTGTCACCTGATCGACGACTGATGGTAGATATTGAGGCCACAATATGTCAAATTTGACTCGCGTTGCAAGAATATACAATGGATTGCAAACAAAACTGCGCAGAGCTTACAAATGTTATTGACAGGCCGCTAACCAACGTTGCGAGGTATACATGGGAAAGCCACTGGAGTATCTCAGGTACATTTAATTCGCATAGTTAGTTTCTGCATGCTTACATCATTTATCACCAAACAGCATGAAAGAAAAGTTGGTGAGCTTGCAACTGTATACATAAAGCCGACTGGAAGCCACTTAGAAGCTGAGATCCTCAGCGCTAACGAGATTTTAAGTGACGTGTCGATGGATCACAAATGGAATGCAATGACGAGAAGGGGTAAACGGGAGCATCCAGACGAAACTCCGTGGCCAAAGGCAACGTCTACCATGTTTCTTACGCGCAGAAAGTCGGGATTAGAGTCTACCAGGCGTCGAAGCTGGTTCCCCGTGGTGGGAGCCGAGTGCACCACCACGATTCCCGCTTGGCTTTCGACTANCTCCGTGGCCAAAGGCAACGTCTACCATGTTTCTTACGCGCAGAAAGTCGGGATTAGAGTCTACCAGGCGTCGAAGCTGGTTCCCCGTGGTGGGAGCCGAGTGCACCACCACGATTCCCGCTTGGCTTTCGACTACCTGTTTGTTCTGCGTCACAATTAGGCAGTAGATTCATGATCCTTTTACATATGCCATCAGTGACACATAGCGACTACTCAAGAAATTCATTGATCAAGCGTTTTAACTTGCCAAATTAATCCAGCCACTCTAGGGAAGTTTTATGAGTCATTGGGAAACCACTGTTAATTTCACGTACACATATCGTCACAGAAAATTTACCAGCGAATATTTGCCAAACGATTTCACATGTACATTTACGAGTAGAGAAAAAAAATTACGGCAAAGAGAAGCTGAGTATGTAAATGTGAGAGTAATTAAATTAGTTTCCATACTTTATATTTTTATATTATATTTAATGTTCTCATTAGCTCCATGTAGATACGCATTCTATCCCCGGTGAACCTGCACAGGTAATTTTAAAATGTGAGAAAAATTCCGTAATTTTTATTTAAAATGGCTATTTTTAAATTACTAATTGTGTTAATATGATTAAAATACGCTTGAGCGCAATATATGTGCGAAATACGACACACACGTTTAATTAAAATTCTCTACTAGAGCGTGGAATTGTGTAGATTACAAAGTAAAACTTCACACATCCAAATATACAAAAAAATTTATATAGCATATTCACGGTTACTTTCAACTATTATTAAGCCCTGCTGAAGTTCTACTTCCAGAATAATTCTCCGCCTCATGCAAACAAAGCTTAACAAATTCTAGAAAATTACACCAATGGGACTGCAAACCGCCTTCGTGTTCACTTATTGNTATATATATATATATATATATATAGTAATTTTGCATTTTGTATGTACAAATTGCAAAAAAAAATTACAGTACGTGCAATTTTACACAAATACTGTTAATAGTCCAGAGAGTACTTCAAGTCTTTGGTGAAAATACATGAATGTACGGTTTAATAAACATAAAGTTGGTGTTAATTTACACATTTTGAAGTACGTGTAAAAATACACCCACTACCTGTATTAAAACCTTAAGTTGTGTATTTTTGCTGCAACATGGTCGTTGTAGGAACACTCAATGCCACTGTCGTTGTACATCTTCTATTGCGTAATTTTACAATGACTATGTGTGTGTAAACTTGCATTAAATTCTGGAGTATCTGTGAGCGTTTATTTACACATACGATTTTTCGGTAATTTTACATGTGTTTGTAATTTGCTAAAACGAGTAGAGTGTTTGTAATTTTACACTAATTTTCCTATAGATTCAATTATAACTACAAGTATTTTTTTAAAACATGTGATCTAGTGGCAGCGAGTAGAACTACTTCGAACTGCTTTTGTAAGTTCAAAAGAAAAACTTATATCCCGCTGGTGGAATATGCTGGCCTTAATGTATAATAACCGTTTCTAAATATTAAGTCAATGTTTACCCACTAGTTATAACTCTGTTAAAGTATCGCGTTTCAAAACGGAGTAAATTAACAGGAAAATTGTAATAATACACAAACAGAGTATGTAAATTAATATGATGCAGTTGTAATAGAACATGTGCTGACGGTATAATCGATGAGCAAAACAGTGAAAAGTGTACAGAAATTGTGTAATTACAATTTTAGTGAATCTGTAAATTTACTTTTTCGTTAAGTGAGAAAATACACATACACATTAGAAAAATTAAAATTGAATATCTGTTTAACAATGTATTTGCCATGGTGAGAAAATACACAAATGTTGCAGTTTATTATTTTCTGCTGAATAGTAATAGTAAGTTTACAACATTCTATGTAAAATTATTTGCACAATGTACGTGTGGTTTTACTAATCTGTAGGATAAATTTACTTGGACGTAGAGTAAAAAAGCATCGGCATATGTAGGTGTAAAATTACACCGATATCAGTTAAGGCATTGCTGCCACATTCATTTAGTGTAAAATTAAACTATTTTTTACGGTGTGCCATACATTACCAAAATACTTGTTTTCCCACTATTTTTATTCATATTATTTAATAAGGAAATACTATAATTGAAAGATAAAATATAAGATGAACTGTGATTTCAAAGGATTATATAGTCCTTTTATTTTAACAGAAGTATAAAACGCTTGAGAATTAAGATACATGGAATCTTTGGAATATAACCAATCAAGTCATATGTAGGATGATTTTTCAAAGGTTTGATTCAAAAAGTGAGTAGAAACTGCGAATATACTATACCTCCAATGTGACGCTCTATACTGAAGATTAAATGTTAGTCCCCCCTTTCCCCTCTCTGATTCACCCGCATTACGTCTCTACGAGTATATAACTATGTGCGCAGTTCTGGGCTTGGGGTCGCCTTTCACAGTACTATGGCATTCCCACATAAAACACGAAACGCGTGTTGCATTTAAATCTTCGAAGTTTTCTATCGTTTTGCTGAACCACTTACACTCTAGATCTGAATCACTGATTTTTGTCAATAAAAATATTTTCCTGAATGTGTAGTTAATAACATAATGCACTGAGGTTTACTGCCATGCTAGAGCAGATCACTAAGAATCTGTATAAAACACTGATAAGTGAATACAAGCAACTAATATGATAAGTAGAATTTTAATGATTCAAGTGAAGTATTTTCATCAAATTTGCAGTCTCATTATCTGTTTTATATTAGTTTTAACTGTCTTTATTTTCTGAAAAACCTAGAGCAACAGTTTTTCAGTCATATACACTTTAATTTTAAAATAAATATTCAAAACCCCTTCAATAGGCAGAAATATTAATTGTCTGAAATTCTTATGTAATTAAATATTTGAGGAAAACAACGAAAAGCCCTTCGGTTATGTTAGGATGATTGTAACGTAGTAATGTATTAACATACCACCGGTATACACCACGAGGCAGTTAAGCATGACGTTGTTCCAATAAACATCAATTAAAATGGTTTTCACAGCATTAAGCACAGGAATACTTTCCATAATAAAATCAAGATCCAGTACTCATATTGATTCACTGGCTATGTAGTAGAGTCCACGAATATTGGGCTCTAGCCAAAAGTAATTGATGTATTCGTACGACTGTATGTATGATTATACATGGCCATTATGTTGCTTCTAACCAACTTCAATCTTTCCCAAACACTGAAAAAAATAGCTAGTAAACATCTGGAACAAGTTCAATAGCAAGCTAGGTTCTGAAACACATTTCAAACCCACGGCCGTTTAAGTCATGTTAATGTTTTCTCTTCGGTCACCTAAAAATATTTTATTCTTTATTCCTCAACACAGGAAGGGAAAAAGAATCTTTGATATTTCTACGCACAAAATATGGCAGTATTACAAAAAACTGTGTTTCTACGTTGCTAACGGCGAAGAAAAATAGCTCTTACCGTGGTGGACTTCCGACTGTATTTTGTGGTATATGTACATATTTTTCTACCGAAGAGCTGAAAACGAAAGGTTAAAGACTTTTCTGAATATTTGTGAGTGCACTGAGATAAAAAGAAACAAAAAATAAAATCCGAACTAGTTTAGTTGTAAGAGAAGGGGAGTAAAAAAAAAGACATTTCTTTCGTTCCGACCACCATTGTTCTCAAGGCTGTTTCTCAATTTTCCTTCGGCTTTCGATTGATACAGTCGACTGTTGGGGTACTGCGCAGTCCAGTCTTGGACCGAGTGTCAGGAGACTCGCTTTTCAGGACCCGTGTGTGTGTGTTTCTGTGTTAACGAGCGCGCGCGAGGACGTGCCACAGGTAAACTAGCTTGGTCACATCCTCAATACGGCATCTGAACCATCGCCAAAACATGGACAATAACAGGTTGTTCCGTCTGAATTCTTCTAGAGCCTAACGAAACCTTAAGTTTATTTAATACTTCGTTTTTAGTCTACTTTCCGAAAGAAATATTGGCTTACGCAATCACCCACATGTCTGTTTGAAATGTATGTACCACCCTCCCCTTAATTACTTTGAAACCGGACAACCGAATTTGACCAAACTGCATCCACATATAGCATTTAGTAATGTTATCGAAAATTTTTGNTCTACGTTGCTAACGGCGAAGAAAAATAGCTCTTACCGTGGTGGACTTCCGACTGTATTTTGTGGTATATGTACATATTTTTCTACCGAAGAGCTGAAAACGAAAGGTTAAAGACTTTTCTGAATATTTGTGAGTGCACTGAGATAAAAAGAAACAAAAAATAAAATCCGAACTAGTTTAGTTGTAAGAGAAGGGGAGTAAAAAAAAAGACATTTCTTTCGTTCCGACCACCATTGTTCTCAAGGCTGTTTCTCAATTTTCCTTCGGCTTTCGATTGATACAGTCGACTGTTGGGGTACTGCGCAGTCCAGTCTTGGACCGAGTGTCAGGAGACTCGCTTTTCAGGACCCGTGTGTGTGTGTTTCTGTGTTAACGAGCGCGCGCGAGGACGTGCCACAGGTAAACTAGCTTGGTCACATCCTCAATACGGCATCTGAACCATCGCCAAAACATGGACAATAACAGGTTGTTCCGTCTGAATTCTTCTAGAGCCTAACGAAACCTTAAGTTTATTTAATACTTCGTTTTTAGTCTACTTTCCGAAAGAAATATTGGCTTACGCAATCACCCACATGTCTGTTTGAAATGTATGTACCACCCTCCCCTTAATTACTTTGAAACCGGACAACCGAATTTGACCAAACTGCATCCACATATAGCATTTAGTAATGTTATCGAAAATTTTTGTTTTCGATCACGCTGGGCACTTATTTTCAAAATGGCAGCACTGTTTGAAGTTTAGGGCACTTTTTTATATCTTTGGAACCATTTATTCTATTTCAACCAAATTTGCTACGTTGAAAATTGCATGAAGTAAGAATAATTTAGAAACTGAAATTTTTATTGGTACATAATTTTGGATTGAAAAATAAGGCTCGTACAATATACCTTGGGCACCATGTAATCAATTTAATTATTTTCATCCATGTAGAGGAAAGTAGGCTCATTAGTTATATCGACGACTTCTTGTTCTTGTTCAGTGAATCGAATTGAGAGATTTGAGCAGCTCTTAGCAGCGAGCTTTTTGAGAACCGATGAGGCTGAAATGAGGTGAGATTGGGGCAGCGCCGGAATGCAAGGGTGGGGGAATGGGAGATCCTTAAAAAAACCCGCCGACCAGCACCCCCGTCCGGCACAATTCCCACTTGCAAAAATCAGATTGTGACCCGGAATTTGGGATTGAAACCATTTCGCCTTGGTGGGAGGCAAGCAGTCTAACCACCGAGCCACCACGTCCCCACCTCTTGTTTTGCTTGTGATACTAAATCTGCTGAATCCCACTCGGGTGAAGTGAAATGGGAGTGGATCGGGGACAAGCAAACGGGAATGTCCCAAGAAAACTCCTTCGACCAACGGAAACACTCGCTACGTTTACCATTCGTAAAAATTTTGCGTAATCTCGCCGAGAATCGAGCCCGAATTTCGTTGGTTGAAAGCCGGTGTGCTAGTCACACTTCCAGAGAGACCCGTATGGTTCTGCTGTAAAAAACTGTAATCAATAATTTGTGTATATAATATGTACGTTATATATGAAGGCCTACTAGTGTCCAAATTTAAATTTATACAGAGGATGCGAAAGATAATCGTATTGTATGCTCGAGAACAGACTTCAATTGTGAAGTTCTCGATGACGTTGACTGTGGCATTTTAATAAACTCAATCTTGCAAATCAAACAACTTTTAAAATATACAACCAATTTTGCAAGAAATGTTTTTTGTATATGTGTAATATATCATATAATAATAGTATATTTTATATGTAATATGTATACTTTACTGCTTAGCTATTTTGCTATTTAATATCTACGTCCGTCAAATTGAATTTCAGGATCCACCTTAAAAATACATGGTAAAAATAATATTTTATTTCACATTTTGATTCGAGTTATTGAACCAAATTCAGTAAGAAATTTCTTATGGGACTTGTGTTAACAGTCTTCGATTTAACTAGTAGGAAGTTCAGTTATTGGGCTGCGCTAAACAACGCTAAAAGAACATCATGAACCAACGATCTGAAAGAACACCTACAATCTGATACTAAGCCCTCCAGTGCCGAGTACAAACTTCATGCTGTCGCCCACTATTGGTTGCAGTCTTCGGTCATTCCTCTCACCCTTACTTCTTCTAAGGAAATTCAGACATTATTCGTCATGATCATACGTGGACAATTTGTAAGAAAAATTATACTGCTTACATCCAAGGGGACAAAATTCTGCTCCCAGTTTTCAAGTAATGGATATATATACAATTAAATAGACACACAAACTGGAATTATTATTACCTTTGTAGTAACAGTATAGGCATTATCTAAACTTCGGAATCGTATCCAATTTAAAAAGAGATTTTCTATTACCAATGAAAACGTGTGTGAAATACGTGATATAAAAAAAACATACTTCATATGCGGGTATGTAAATAAATCGATATATCTCACCTAATTCTGAATTATATATTTTAACACTATACTCATAAAAAAAATTATATATACAGAATGTGCAGGCCTATATTCAACTTTTAGGAAATTCAGTTATTCGGCTGCACTTAACGTCAATTCGACGTCAATATCATACAAGTATGCTCCATTCTGAAGTTGCGCTGGTGATTTCAATTTATCATCCGAAAGGAGTTTTAGTAAAATGTTCCCTAACGAGTAATGTTGTAGCAGCGTTATTGAAGTAAGAGTAATACGAAGCGTATGTCTTTATGTGTTGTGTGTTTTATACGTGGCTCAAACATATTTTAAGCAAATTACAAAATTTTTATCCTTGATTCTCAACTATTAACGTTATAAAAATATCTGATAAATAGTGTGGGACATTTGTTTGTTTTATTTCAGTCTACCTTAAATATGATAATTTATATTTAGACATTTTTATCATAAGCCAGTTTTATTATGCGAGGAAGAAAAGGGGGAATGAGAATATTGATGTCGCAAAAATAAGATAATCACATTCTGAATTAAATATAAAAATTTAGATTCATTAAAATTTTTCGTCAGTTACGTATCGAACTGTCATTATGTAGTAATCCATATGTTAAGTTTTCGTAAGTAAAATCTGATACACTTATAATAAACATTGTTAGACTGTGCAACATGACTAATCCTGTTTACTATTGTATAAGTATTTTGTCAAAATAACGAGTGATTCGTTGAAATAAGTTTTGTGCTGTCAATTTTAACGTAACGGTGCTAACATCTATTTAGGTTATACTAAAATACATTAAGTTTAAGGTCAGCGAGATCTTTCGGTAACGGGAAGTTATTAATAACATTCACAACTTTATTGCTGTTACAACAGACATCGTTATCGAATTGTGTCCTGCAAAATTTCTCGGAAAAAAGCTCAAGCATTTTAGAATAATCAAAAGTTTAGTAACCTTGCATTCTTGCCGTCATACGTTAATATAAAACTTTTATATGTCGAGGAGACCCAGAGTAGAATAACGGAAAAGTTCGTTGGTTAAACGATTTTCTAGCAAGGGCGATGAATACACGTCAGTTCACTGTTTACTCATCGAACATATGTACTTTACGTTCACCTTCACTGCAAAACACATTGATGAAAAATGGTGGCAGATCCCGGAAATCGCCTGTCAGCCACAAAAGCATTTGAACTGTCGCGTGCCTAAGAAAATAAAACCGAAACAAAAATAGCCCATCAATTCCTTACTTTTTATTCCTTTACTGCGGCAGCAGCAGCAAAAAAAAAAAAAAAAAAAAA
>NQII01007679.1:15496-55521 GCA_002778355.1 Clitarchus hookeri
GTAGGAAATGTAGACAAAGAATACAATTTTACTTTGGTAATAATGTCGTAGCAATATACAGTATTGTTTTTTTTTTTTCGAAATTGCCAATTACGTGGGGCCTATGTTTTGCGTAATGAGAACAAATTTCTATATCTTTCAATATTGTACAAAAATGCTAATAATATTTTGAAATGTATATATTCTGAATTCCCTTTGCGTAGTATTGTTTATTTTATAACTACAATTTTTTTAAATAAGTTAATATTGTTNAACTACAATTTTTTTTAATAAGTTAATATTGTTACATTGGAATATATTTTGTCAGTATTTCAATAATGTTCTGTTTCACTACTAATGCTTTGGTTTGGAAAAAAAAAAAAAGAATTTCCCGCTGTTTGTAAGACCTTTTCGAAACGGCAGGCAGCCCACAGTTAAGTATCACGCATTTAACCCATCCAAAAAATCCAAAAAATCCTACGTGCTGTGTTTTCTGTTTGGACTTGTTTATTACAGTATGCGATGATTGGACACTAATTTTTGAACTCCATCCAGTAGACTTAGCTTTGGCAGCTATATTACATTAGCTACGACATGATTCCTGTGCTTACTGGATTTTAGTACATTATATACTAATCTTTAACCCATAGCTGTATACATATTTTAAATTAATGCTCCACATTTCAAGAACTAAGACCAATTTTAACTTACCTTCGTGCGCTATTACAGTCTAATGCACTCTTTGTATAAAAAAACAGCATCAGTAGGCCCCGTTTGTCTACTATTTTGGAACATACAAAAACTTGAAGAGTATGTATGAAAGTACTTGCGAAAATTTAGAGTGCAGCTGACATTTTAAATAGTAGGTGATATAGAGAGTCTAGACAGTAACTGATAAATGTCTGATAAAGCTTCCTTTTGCGTGTCAGTAGATAGATTATGCCAATCCAAGGACAAGGGCTCAGGGTTTAGGTATTAAGACGCAACCACCATCTTGGATTCACCATCTTTTTCAGGCCATCATATTGTTTCCGTCTGCCATATGGTTTTAGTTGGCCATTTTGTTATCAGTCGCTATCTTGTTTCCTGACGCCATTTTGTTTTCACTTGTATTTTGTTTACATCGGCTGGTGTAAGGGGGCACACTAGTCGTTCGGCCACCATATATGTTTATGAAGATGGCAGATAGAATGTGTTGGTGTCGCTCTCACTCGGTCACCATATTGGATCTAGAGTTGGTGCTGCTTTTTATTTAATTTTCGCAGAGCTCAACGTATCGTCTGGAGGAGGGCAGTATCAAACTGCCCAACCTTGGGTAGGATCTAACTGCCCAACCTAAGGTCGGAATAAAGATACCTTAGACCACTCTGCTATCGGGACATGTGTGGTACTGGGTTTTAAAAAAAGTAATAGTGTGCGGGTGCGGAGATAAATAAATGTTTTGTTGTGATTATTCTAATACATACTAATAATAATTTTATGTAAGTTTTTATTTANCCTTGACATACAACAAGAATAATTTTTTAATATAGTCCTTGACATACAATAAGAATTTTTTTCATATACACATAATTATTTTTAAGTATTTTTGAAGTATTTTATTTTGTTTTTAAAAATATTATGAAAAGGTAAACCTTAGAAATAAAACTAATTTTTATTACATTTTTTATTAATTTAGGTTACTGGAGTTACATATGCGAGCATGCATGGACAGGCAGGGCCGCTGACCTTGTTGAAGTTTAAAAAAAAATGTCTGTACTTGCATGACAAGGGCACTGTAAGTATTTTCACAGGTCTGCACCTGCACATTGTCAGATAACTACACACATGCATGTGTACATGCTTCCAGGTCGTTTTCACAATCTGCATGGTGTCAGATAGCCCAAGTCTGCATGCGCATGTGAAGAGCTGTGTTAGCATTTTCACAGGTGTGCACCTGCACCGAGCTTGCTATCTCCAACCTAATATTTTATTTAAGGACAGGCAAGTGCAAGAATAAACTGAATGAAATGTTTGGTAGACATACATTTTTGTAAAAATAATACATGTACTTAAGAATATGGATAGATTATATTTTTAAAACATTGGTAAGTACTTTTTCAGAATGTCCTTCTCGTCGACCAAGGAGTCGTCACATTTCGAGTGTCAGGGCCACGCCACATACACCCATCTAATACGCCATTTCAGCACCTTTTCCACCAAATAAAAATAGTAAACTTTGTAGGCTGGACTCGTGTGCATAAAAGCATGCGAAGATGGGTTTGCATCATAGGTCCTCGAGGTATTACATGCGTGGATACCAATCGTATGCGAACTACTTTGTAGAAACCTACCGACCAATTGTGATGATAGGCCTTGTGGAAAATGCCACGATCTTTGGAGATGCGCACCACGTCTCCGATATTGGCTTTAGGTTTGCACTGGTCCATCGTGTCGAATGCGCAGATACAGGAAGAATTGAAGGCTCTTTAAAATATGTTAAGGTCCAAACTGACTGCCAAACCGATGTTGCGAGGCATAGCAACAAGGTGCTGGATGCATCCATCAACTGACTGGAAAGAATCGAAAAATCACTTTCCTCAAGTCGAGAGTGAATATGTATATTTACCTGTGTAGTTGCATGTTTATTCCATTATATGAATGATTGTAGATCGAACCGAAGTAATGACTGAGCTGCAGCGGGCCACCAAAGCTGTTCGCACGAAATATCTACTAGCAAAATGTTAAAAAATGGCTCTTGAGTATCTAAGGGAAGAGGCTTACAAGCCGATAACCAGCCATCTTGACCAACTTGGTCGACAATACAAGGAGGTAGGATCGTCTCGGCCAGACATCAAACACAAAATCAAGGTGGAAGGACCAACCCCGACGCATAAACGGAATATAAGTCCAGAACTGCCGAATCAGAAGGGGGTCATCACTTGCAACGAATCTGATCTTCCTCTAATCGTTTTGCTGCATGCACGAGAACGAAAACGAGCATAACAGCACGGACTCGAGGTGGGCACCCTGGTTGGGCACTACATCGTTTCCTACTCCAATCA
The DNA here is from genome assembly GCA_002778355.1 of Clitarchus hookeri. Taxonomy (NCBI): domain Eukaryota; kingdom Metazoa; phylum Arthropoda; class Insecta; order Phasmatodea; family Phasmatidae; genus Clitarchus; species Clitarchus hookeri. The sequence continues at coordinate 18,520 of NQII01007679.1, forward strand.
GAACAGCGACAAGATGTACGGCCTGCAACACCAAGATAAAAAATGGTTTCTCGGAAACAAGGAAGCAATGCTTTTCCAGCATATGTGATGCAGATCGGTAAGTATATGGTGAAAATTACACATTGTCTTTGCGAACTTTAGTTTCGTAGGTGTCCAAGACACTACACCGAATTGGATTTGCACAATTACCGCCACATGCTACAGTCCAGTCGTGCTCATTACGCGAACGATAACCCATCACTGCAACGATTTAAGGACACAAACCATTCGAAATTCGGCAATGTCGCAGGACTGTTTCCACAATTGGTCGAAGCTATTGGACCGGGACTCCTGCTGCAGAAGATAGACGCAAAATTCTAGACAGACTATGTATTTTGGGACAATACGAACGAACTCATCGATCGATTATGGCTACTGGTCGCTTTGCAGTCTGCAGGCAACTAGTGAAACGCCAATGTGATGATATCCATCATCGAAAAACACGTCGGATTTGGCCACACAATGCGATGAAGAAATATGCAATCATTCTGGTAATTGCACAGGTCAGCCAGAAATAATTATCCTCTGAGAAAGTACGTCATGAAAGGGCTGTGCAATACGATCCAATCAGATGTGATCAAAATGCAAATTACTTGCTCTTTGCGAATAAAGGCCACTACTACATTTTGATCATATCGGACAAGTTTTCCAATTATGTCTGGGCTAGACCTCTCAAGTCTAAGAATGAATGTGACATCACAAAGGCAATGGTGGATGTGTAGAGCGAAGGACACATACCGATAAATCTCCAAACCGCCGATTGTAAATAAAATGTTAATGCTACTTTACATGCACTGATGAAAAAGTATTGCTTAAATCCTTATTCCATGTACTCTGAACTCAAGGCTAGCATCGTCAAGCGATTTCACTTGATTCTAAAAGCCAAATTGTGGAGACTCGCATGAAGCCCGAAGATGTTAAGGATCACTCCCTGCTTCTGTCTGTTTATGCACTTCCAACGAGAAGAGACCGAAATTATCCTAAAGCCAAGATCGGTGACGTGGTGCACATCTCCAAAGAGCGGGGCATTTTCCACAAGGTTTATCGTCACAACTGTTCGGCAGAATTGTACAAGGTGGTTCGGGTACGACATTGGTACCCTTGCATGTATTACCTCGAGGATGTATAAGGTGAAGAACCTATCGTCGGAGGCTTTTATGCAGAGGAAATCTAGCCTACGAATTTTTTTGATGTTTATTTTATGGAAAAGGTGCTGAAATGGCGAAATGGCCGCGTGTATGAAAGGTGGCTCTGACACTCGAAACATGACAACTCCTGGGTCGACGAGAAGGACATTCTGAAATAGTACTTACCAATGTTTTAGAAAAAAAAATCATGTATATTCTTAAGCTCATGCATTGTTTATAAATAAATGTCAGTTTACCTTACATTCCATTCACTTTATTCCGGTACTTGTCTGTCCTGATACATTATATTAGGTTATAAATAGCTAGCTCTTCCAATTCACATGCTGACTTACACTATCTGACGCCATGTAGATTGTGAAAATTATCTGGAAGCACATACACATGCACTTGTGCAGTTACCTGACACCGCACAGGTGCAGACTGCTGACAATGCTAACAAAGCTATACCCATCCATGCTGACTTNGATGCCATGTAGATTGTGAAAATTATCTGGAAGCACATACACATGCACTTGTGCAGTTACCTGACACCGCACAGGTACAGACTGCTGACAATGCTAACAAAGCTATACCCATCCATGCTGACTTATGCTATCTGACACTATGTAGATTGTGAAAACAACCTGGAAGCATGTACACATCCACGCATGCAGTTACCTGATACTCTGCAGGTGTAAACCTGTGAAAATGCTATCATAGCCCTTGCCATGCAAGCACAGATTTTTTTAAACTATGTCAAGGTCAGCCTGCCCTGCCTGTCCATGCATACTCGCAAACTCAACTACAGTAACCTAAATTATTTAAAAATGTAATAAAAATGTGTTTTATTTCTAAGGTACATCTGTTCTTAATATTTTTAAAAAGAAAATACATAAAACATACTTAAAAAGAATTATGAATAAAGGCAACAATTCTTATTTTATGTCTATGAGTATATGAAAAAAAAAAAATTTAGTATATATAAGTCTTAAATAGTAAAAAAAAAATTTTTTTTAAAATTATTTCTACACATTAGAATAATCGCGACAAAATATTTATTTATCCCCTGCACACATACTGTCTAACTTCTTTTAAACCCTTGTTCAAACACATGTCCCGATAATCGAGTGGTCTAAGGCATGTGCACGCCCACCCAAGGTTCGGCAGTTCGATTCTGCCCTCCTCCAGACGATATTTTGAGCTCTGTGAAAAGTGAATAAAAAAAGTATTACCTCTAGTTGCCAACTCTAGAGCCAACATGGTAACCGAGCGATTGCCACAACAGCGCATTCTAGCATTCATCTCCATAAACAAATATGGTGGTAGAACGACTGGTGCGCCCTAGCATAAGCGGATGTAAGCGAAATAAAATGGCCGCCGTAAACAAAACGACCTACGAAAACAAGATGGCTTCTGGAAAAAGTTGACTAATTCAAGATAAGGATCTAAGATGGTGGCGGCTTCCTCAGCCCCAAACCCTTGTCTTCGGATTGGCATAATCTATCTACTATTGTCTTCCCAACCTGTCGGAACGTAATTAACATGCCAGAAAATGTAGCACGCTTCTTTCTCGAGGAACTTCCTTTATATTATGGGATAAAAGTGTGGTTTAAGCATTGTGCCCTTTGGCGCTTTCAACCACACAGTACGTATTTGCCTGGACGGTCTTACCCGAAACATTGTACAGGGGTCGGGGAAACAGTGCAATGGCTCGCCTGACTTAACATCTATCGACTTCAACTTACGGGGTCATGTGAAATCGTTTCGGTACTATCAGCTGTGCAACGGGGACACATCCGAGCCAAACACGGCGTATTTACGAAGGTGAGGTGATCCNTTTATATTATGGGATAAAAGTGTGGTTTAAGCATTGTGCCCTTTGGCGCTTTCAACCACACAGTACGTATTTGCCAAGACGGTCTTACCCGAAACATTGTACAGGGGTCGGGGAAACAGTGCAATGGCTCACCTGACTTAAAATCTATCGACTTCAACTTACGGGGTCATGTGAAATCGTTTCGGTACTATCAGCTGTGCAACGGGGACACATTCGAGCCAAACACGGCGTATTTACGAAGGTGAGGTGATCCCTTGAAAGATGACTGTACCACATGGTCTAGGTTTATTCTACTCAGGTTGGGAAGCTCAATGATTTCAGTTTGGCAACTAAAATTTTTCACCACTGTGCGAGCGCTAGTGTCATATTTAGTACCGGATTTTTTTCTACATTCTAAATTAAAAAACACAATAATTGAAATAATTATAAATAAAATTTAAAATAAACACTTTACTAAGTAAAATCTTTTTCCTTTTATTATTCACATAGCTAACAATTTTCAATAAAAGAGGCCTCTTTGGAACATTAGCACTTACCTAGTGGCGGTAATTTTCCCTTACCAAACACTCCTATAAGAAAAGTAGTTTTGTACCTAATGTGAGTAAAATTAACATTACCAATGGTGCACCTTTTGAATATCACCTATATAGTCTATTCAAGGTTTCGTCACAATTTTTGAAAAAAACCATNTTACCAATGGTGCACCTTTTGAATATCACCTATATAGTCTATTCAAGGTTTCGTCACAATTTTTGAAAAAAACCATTCAAAAATCACTCTATGTATTACCTGCTTGGTTGTTTACTAACTAAGACATGTATCACAAGCGTTTTATACTTGTGTTAACATAAAAGTAGCTCATTTTTAGTTAACTTTACACACAGTTTAATTATAAATAATAATTTTTCATTTATAATTAATACGAATAAAAGCAGGGAGAAAATAGGTGTGGGACTAGTAAGACATAGTTCTTATGCAAAATGTTATTGCACTGAGTCTACACAAATGCGGTGCGCTGTTCCTTGGGCGTAGTTTTCCAGACTTAGTTAAGCATTTTTTGCATGAGGTGAAGGAATAATCTGGAAATAGAACTTTAGCAGGGCATCCAAACAGTGGGAAGTAACCGGAATGGTGTACCTGCCTGTAAACTACGCCCGCCCTCGAAAGATGATCTCTCAGAAAGAAAGTTGATTCAGCCACGCATTTATAAACTTTATTTAATTTCATATTTTACTTACGCAACCTATAACTAACGCCCATGTTTTCTGAAACTATATGAAATCGTATTTCTGGAACTGGTAAACAGAGTCATAACAAATTAATTATATTTCGAATATTTTGACAGGCCATCTACATTAATCGAATACTTTATTTTGCAAAATGATAACCCTTTTGGTATTTAGAAGTTATATGATCCACCTATTTAACTTTTTAACAGTTTTTAACAAAAAAAATTTCGCAATAAAATTAAATAGTGTAAATAGCATTTACTTCATGCCAAGCTTGAATTGGCCGGTTTTCTTAGCAAAATACATGGATTTTANTTAAATAGTGTAAATAGCATTTACTTCATGCCAAGCTTGAATTGGCCGGTTTTCTTAGCAAAATACATGGATTTTGAGTAATAAGGTTTTTATTTCTTATATAACTGCACTTTCAAAATAAATTTACATAATGCAAATCACTAATACTGTTTCGAACTTCAAGATATTCACAACTAGCAATTTAATTATTTTACAAGGAAGTGTGTTTTTATTATTTTGTTTACATTTTATGGAATACTTTAACTTTCTTTACTCAACGTTGAATTGGGGGCCGCAGTGGTGTAATGATCAGACTGCTCGCCTCCAAACAAGGTGAACTGGACTCAATCCCCAGCCGGGACACTCCCGGATTTTCGTTATTGGAAATCGTGCTGGACGATGCCGCTATTCTGCGGGCTTTCTCGGGGATATCCCGTTTCCCCCACCCTTGCATTCCGGCGCTACTCCTATCTTACCTCATTTTATAATTATCGGCTCTCAATACCTCGTTGGTAAGAGCTACCTGAATTTCTCAACTTAACGTTATTTTCTCATCCTGCTTAAAAAATAATATAAAAATTTTAATGTACTAATCTACCAGCAGTTATCGTAATTTAGATGTAATTACTGAGCAATTACGCTCGTTTAACGCACTGTATTGCCAATGATTTATTTATTTTTACATCGATGTGTTTTTCCGAATGCATCTTTGAAAGTGACAAGAAGGTATCAAATCTAAAACATACCAAATTATATAATAAAAAAATGAAACATAGAACCAATTCATGCACATTTCCTTAAAATCTTCCGTTATTTATTGCGGGGGAAACTGCCATCTAAATACATTAAAGAACATGTATTTTTTTTCGAAAACTTGTCAGGTGAGTCTTACCAATGTAAGACACACATATAGTAGTGGCAAACACCTAAAACCTTATTAATTGTCTGTTCTAGTAACTTGCGTTAAAAATGCTGGCATTGGTGCACTATTAAATGCTGTCATCACAATTAAACCTATGTAAAGTGAACTAATTTTACCTGTACAAGCAAACAAAAGTATCATAAATACTTGTTAATTATTTTTATCCGCCATTAAAGCAAGCTGGTGACACCTAAATTGTAAATATATTTAATGTTTCGGATTCTCAAATCAGAAAAGGTTTTCAAGAATTGCTATGGATGACGAGAGCTATTTTAAGAATACTGGGATCTTTGCTTAAAAAGGCATTCTCACAGTTACTTACGCATGATATGTCATAAATTCACAACCATTATAAATAAAAATTAATTTAAATGAAAAACCTTTCAAAATTAAATTAAAAAGTCAAATTCATTCCCACCCACCATCTCGGGTGATATTGTATCTAGAAATGTTTATGCTTCTTGATTAGATCTCAACAATAATTTTCCTAATGCAATATTATTTTCTATATTCTAGTATTATAGTAGAGCACAAAAGTGAGTTTCCTTTTTGTTAACAAAGCGCGCTTTACTTGTGTAATATATCGATGTGAAAATATTTTAGTTGTATCAAACCTTTTTTTACAGTACTTAGAATCCCCATTAAGAATGTTGACTATAGGTTTATTGCTTTCGATACATTTTTTTCTTTAATTTTGCCAGGATCGTGTTAAATCTTAGCGCTAGAAATAAGAAATTTGGTATTTAATACGCAATGAAGTTGTAAATACACATTCCTAAATATTCTACTACACATTAGCCATTTATATGTTTGAATGCACGTAACGTTCTCTGAAAATATACGTTGAGTTTGGATTATAAAACATACTAGAAGTGACTGCATTCTCTATATGATTAAAAAAAAAACAGTGTTCTGCTCTGTAAGCCAACGTGAACCTCGAAAAAATATAAGTTTAAGTTCATAGTAAAGTACTATATTAAAAAAAATTATAAATAGACATAAAACAATTTTATTTCAAATTATACATTTTATATATGTGTACAAACTGCATATTACCCATTCAAACCGTGCTAATATGATTTGTAGTGTCAATTTCAAAGCTTGAGATTGCATAGGAGTTAGCTGCAGAAGAAAAACAGATTTCACAGTACGTAATACATTTTGGGGTTTTAAAGTACATAGAAAAACTGTACTTTATGTAACTACCCTCTTATGAAATGAGGCTGAGACGCTCACTTCACGAACATTAGATATAACAGTTATTTCACAGTATAAAACTTGTTCTCTCTGAATTTTTTGCTCCCACAAAAAATTAAACAAGAAGTTACTGATAAATAATAAGGTAACTGTCCTTTACATGGGTGCAAANTTTTTTGCTCCCACAAAAAATTAAACAAGAAGTTACTGATAAATAATAAGGTAACTGTCCTTTACATGGGTGCAAATATATTTTAGTGAAGTTTTTGAAAGTTTATATGGTAGGTAGTCGTTGATGTCTCATTGAGAACAATATTATTAGAGATGAAACCAGAAACATGTGAAACAGTACAGAGATAATTAAAATTGAGCTATATTGCAATTAACTGCAGGCCANAGAGATGAAACCAGAAACATGTGAAACAGTACAGAGATAATTAAAATTGAGCTATATTGCAATTAACTGCAGGCCTATCAGAAATTAGGTGACTTAGATACTTAAAACATATAAATTAATATAACCTCCCACAGTTCAACTTCTTCGCTAAATTTGAAAGAAAATGATTGATTGTTTCCCGAGATACGGCATAAAAACTCTATTATTTCCGAGAGATAAGGCTATGCATAAATAATTTTGATGTATATAACTAATAATAAAAAGCATAAAAACTTAAGTTGAAATTTTATTTGCAGTTTCGTAGACAAAACATTTGGAGCTAAAATAATATTTGGAACTATAATGTTTATATGGCCGCCATTTTGAAAGGATGTGTGTCCGACACTTTCAAAAATTTATCAGTTTACATAGACCAATAGTGCTAATTGTTCGTCAAATTTGGTAGAAATCAGTTGTGTTTCGGAGGACACATATTTTATTTAGTCATGTGGTACTTTTTAATAAATGGAGGGAAAAAGAAATTTTGAGCACATATTTTATTGTTGTAATATATACAACATTTATACAAAGTTTAATTGGAACTAATTACATGGTTTCGACGATATAATATGCAAAACTAAAATAACTAAATGGCTGCAATTTTAAAATAAGTGTATGGCATACCTAAAACATATTAGTTATCATTAACTACCGCAGTACTACTTGTCTGCCATATTTAATAGGAAACAGCCAATTGTTTCCCGAGTAATTACAAAAAAATTTGATTAATTCAATGGCAGAAAAAAGTTTGTTGTTTAGCTTGTACGATGCTTGTAATACATACCTCCAGCGTACAAAATTTGTTGAAATTAGCAAAATTCTATGGAAGTTATATCAAATAAACTTTAAATAGTTGTATGGCCACCATTTTGAAANTTAAATAGTGTAAATAGCATTTACTTCATGCCAAGCTTGAATTGGCCGGTTTTCTTAGCAAAATACATGGATTTTAAGTAATAAGGTTTTTATTTCTTATATAACTGCACTTTCAAAATAAATTTACACAATGCAAATTACTAATACTGTTTCGAACTTCAAGATATTCACAACTAGCAATTTAATTATTTTACAAGGAAGTGTGTTTTTATTATTTTGTTTACATTTTATGGAATACTTTAACTTTCTTTACTCAACGTTGAATTGGGGGCCGCAGTGGTGTAATGATCAGACTGCTCGCCTCCAAACAAGGTGAACTGGACTCAATCCCCAGCCGGGACACTCCCGGATTTTCGTTATTGGGAATCGTGCTGGACGATGCCGCTATTCTGCGGGCTTTCTCGGGGATTTCCCGTTTCCCCCACCCTTGCATTCCGGCGCTACTCCTATCTTACCTCATTTTATAATTATCGGCTCTCAATACCTCGTTGGTAAGAGCTACCTGAATTTCTCAACTCAACGTTATATTCTCATCCTGCTTAAAAAATAATATAAAAATTTTAATGTACTAATCTACCAGCAGTTATCGTAATTTAGATGTAATTACTGAGCAATTACGCTCGTTTAACGCACTGCATTGCCAATGATTTATTTATTTTTACATCGATGTGTTTTTCCGAATGCATCTTTGAAAGTGACAAGAAGGTATCAAATCTAAAACATACCAAATTATATAATAAAAAAATGAAACATAGAACCAANTCTTTGAAAGTGACAAGAAGGTATCAAATCTAAAACATACCAAATTATATAATAAAAAAATGAAACATAGAACCAATTCATGCACATTTCCTTAAAATCTTCCGTTATTTATTGCGGGGGAAACTGCCATCTAAATACATTAAAGAACATGTATTTTTTTTCGAAAACTTGTCAGGTGAGTCTTACCAATGTAAGACACACATATAGTAGTNTACATTAAAGAACATGTATTTTTTTTCGAAAACTTGTCAGGTGAGTCTTACCAATGTAAGACACACATATAGTAGTGGCAAACACCTAAAACCTTATTAATTGTCTGTTCTAGTAACTTGCGTTAAAAATGCTGGCATTGGTGCACTATTAANGGCAAACACCTAAAACCTTATTAATTGTCTGTTCTAGTAACTTGCGTTAAAAATGCTGGCATTGGTGCACTATTAAATGCTGTCATCACAATTAAACCTATGTAAAGTGAACTAATTTTACCTGTACAAGCAAACATAAGTATCATAAATACTTGTTAATTATTTTTATCCGCCATTAAAGCAAGCTGGTGACACCTAAATTGTAAATATATTTAATGTTTCGGAATCTCAAATCAGAAAAGGTTTTCAAGAATTGCTATGGATGACGAGAGCTATTTTAAGAATACTGGGATCTTTGCTTAAAAAGGCATTCTCACAGTTACTTACGCATGATATGTCATAAATTCACAACCATTATAAATAAAAATTAATTTAAATGAAAAACCTTTCAAAATTAAATTAAAAAGTCAAATTCATTCCCACCCACCATCTCGGGTGATATTGTATCTAGAAATGTTTATGCTTCTTGATTAGATCTCAACAATAATNTTCATTCCCACCCACCATCTCGGGTGATATTGTATCTAGAAATGTTTATGCTTCTTGATTAGATCTCAACAATAACTTTCCTAATACAATATTATTTTCTATATTCTAGTATTATAGTAGAGCACAAAAGTGAGTTTCCTTTTTGTTAACAAAGCGCGCTTTACTTGTGTAATATATCGATGTGAAAATATTTTAGTTGTATCAAACTTTTTTTTACAGTACTTAGAATCCCCATTAAGAAAGTTGACTATAGGTTTATTGCTTTCGATACATTTTTTTCTTTAATTTTGCCAGGATCGTGTTAAATCTTAGCGCTAGAAATAAGAAATTTGGTATTTAATACGCAATGAAGTTGTAAATACACATTACTAAATATTCTACTACACATTAGCCATTTATATGTTTGAATGCACGTAACGTTCTCTGAAAATATACGTTGAGTTTGGATTATAAAACATACTAGAAGTGACTGCATTCTCTATATGATTAAAAAAAAAAAACAGTGTTCTGCTCTGTAAGCCAACGTGAACCTCGAAAAAATATAAGTTTAAGTTCATAGTAAAGTACTATATTTAAAAAATTTATAAATAGACATAAAACTATTTTATTTCAAATTATACATTTTATATATGTGTACAAACTGCATATTACCCATTCAAACCGTGCTAATATGATTTGTAGTGTGAATTTTAAAGCTTGAGATTGCATAGGAGTTAGCTGCAGAAGAAAAACAGATTTCACAGTACGTAATACATTTTGGGGTTTTAAAGTACATAGAAAAACTGTACTTTATGTAACTACCCTCTTATGAAATGAGGCTGAGACGCTCACTTCACGAACATTAGACATAACCGTTATTTCACAGTATAGAACTTGTTCTCTCTGTTTTTTTTGCTCCCACAAAAAATTAAACAAGAAGTTACTGATAAATAATAAGGTAACTGTCCTTTACATGGGTGCAAATATATTTTAGTGAAGTTTTTGAAAGTTTATATGGTAGGTAGTCGTTGATGTCTCATTGAGAACAATATTATTAGAGATGAAACCAGAAACATGTGAAACAGTACAGAGATAATTAAAATTGAGCTATATTGCAATTAACTGCAGGCCATTCAGAAATTAGGTGACTTAGATACTTAAAACATATAAATTAATATAACCTCCCACAGTTCAACTTCTTCGCTAAATTTGAAAGAAAAAGATTGATTGTTTCCCGAGATACGGCATAAAAACTCTATTATTTCCGAGAGATAAGGCTATGCATAAATAATTTTGATGTATATAACTGATAATAAAAAGCATAAAAACATAAGTTGAAATTTTATTTGCAGTTTCGTAGACAAAACATTTGGAGCTAAAATAATATTTGGAACTATAATGTTTATATGGCCGCCATTTTGAAAGGATGTGTGTCCGACACTTTCAAAATTTATCAGTTTACATAGACCAATAGTGCTAATTGTTCGTCAAATTTGGTAGAAATCAGTTGTGTTTCGGAGGACACATATTTTATTTAGTCAAGTGGTACTTTTTAATAAATGGAGGGAAAAAGAAATTTTGAGCACATATTTTATTGTTGTAATATATACAACATTTATACAAAGTTTAATTGGAACTAATTACATGGTTTCGACGATATAATATGCAAAACTAAAATAACTAAATGGCTGCAATTTTAAAATAAGTGTATGGCATACCTAAAACATATTAGTTATCATTACCTACCGCAGTACTACTTGTCTGCCATATTTAATAGGAAACAGCCAATTGTTTCCCGAGTAATTACAAAAAAATTTGATTAATTCAATGGCAGAAAAAAGTTTGTTGTTTAGCTTGTACGATGCTTGTAATACATACCTCCAGCGTACAAAATTTTGTTGAAATTAGCAAAATTCTATGGAAGTTATATCAAATAAACTTTAAATAGTTGTATGGCCACCATTTTGAAAATAAGAGCAAAATATAATTCATTTACTTATATTTGCTTGGCCTATCTCAGTATTACTTACTTGCGAAATTTGAATAAAATAAGTTGAGAAGTTTTTTATATATAACATGAAAGCTTTATCTATTCATGTTGCGCTATCTTCTAAAATGGCCGACAAACATGATTCTTGTTTGGCTTATATAATGCTTGTTGCAGATACTGTTAGCGTACAAAATTTGGTTGAATTTTGTCACACACGCTGGTAATACCAATTAAATCTAAAACATATTTGAATGGCAGCCATTTTGAAAATAAGTCTCAAATTGAATTCAGTTACTAACATTTACCTACCCAATCGTGGTATTATTTACGTGCCAAATTTGGCGAAAATANCCAATCGTGGTATTATTTACGTGCCAAATTTGGCGAAAATATTTTGAGTTATTTTCGAGATATAATGTAATTGCTTTATTTTTTCATGTGGCGCTATATTCCAATACGACAGACAAACAACAATATCCACCTCTGAATATAATTATTAGAACTTNTTTTTTCATGTGGCGCTATATTCCAATACGACAGACAAACAACAATATCCACCTCTGAATATAATTATTAGAACTTGAGCTGTCAGCATACAAAATTTGGTTGAAATTAGATTAATGGTTTCCGAGATATGACATATCGCCCTATATATTAAAATGGTCGTTATTTTGAAAGTAAGTGACCGGCGTGGTTGGAAATGTTAAAAGTCTAGTACTTAGAACCATATGTGTACCGCGTTCAGTGAATTCGGTTTACTCGTTTAAAATTAAAGGGGGAGGGGTGGGCATAGACACACAGACAGGAAAGTGATCTCATAAGCCTTTCTTTCCTTCGGAAAGTAGGCTAAAAATAACATTCTGGTGTTGTGAGTTTTGTGCTTTTCATTTGTGCTCCTCCAGCATTTTTCGGGAATCCGGTAAACGCTATCGGCAAGATGTTTTATGCAGGTATATATCGCTGTTGGGTATTAGACTGGGGTATTACTGGTTGAAGGTATACTTAAAACATTAATTTTACGTAACGTCCCACAAAGAAGGGCCATTAAAGCTTCCGCGCTCCTGAATCCGTGGATATCCCGAGGGAGCCATTATCGTTATTCCCAGCCAGATGCTACAGTATTTTACGCTGTGGCGCGGCCAGAGAAACGTAGTCATATCTAAATGTTTGCATTTAGTGTTCGATTCCCTCATACGAAGTTAGAGCACTTTTAATGAACGATAAGAGCTTCATACCGGTTTTCAACATTTTGGTATGCCGTACTTCCAGATGCGATGTTCCAAATAGCCCAAAAAGACTATGGAGAAATCGCCAGTTACACATTCTGAAGGAAGACGACAGTCCAATTTCTTCTGTATTTTACAGTGAAATTACAACATTAGTATTTAAAAAAGTCATAATTGTATTGAGAGAGCCACTGCAAAATTAATGTCGTACAATAAATCGCGTTATACACATTAACAGGGCCACGAAGTAAATAATTATACTTACAGTTAGAAGAGAAGGACAGTTGGTTGTGGTCATTTATAGTACACGACCAAACAACCACAAAATTAAACATAAAAACTTTTCTTCTTTACTCTATGCGGGCTTTGTGGCCTCGAACTTGTAATCTGTCGGTTGGCTTGTAAAAAATATTATTATAAACTTTCAAAAAATGTATATTTTAACGCTTATTTTTCCTGTACTGCTCTGTTGATGCTATTTATCTGTTTATTTTATTTATTTATTTATTTAAAACAATTTTGAGATGAATGTAGGAAGGGGTACAATACTTCTTAGGTGCTCATATGGTAACTCATGTTGAGGTTATAACATCCAAGGAAATGTGAATCCTCCGAATTGTATCTGNTTCTTAGGTGCTCATATGGTAACTCATGTTGAGGTTATAACATCCAAGGAAATGTGAATCCTCCGAATTGTATCTATAACAACACAAAGAAGAGAGGATGCAAGATTAGTGTAACCTCGACAAAAATGTTTAGATAATCAATCAAGAAGGTGAGTGCAACTAAAATAAATTTCCGTTGCATTAATTTCCATACAATAATATACAGGACGTAGACGAACACTAAAGGCCATACTTGCAAGTACTAAGACGGAGGGAAAGCGATGCTNAGGACGTAGACGAACACTAAAGGCCATACTTGCAAGTACTAAGACGGAGGGAAAGCGATGCTACTAAATTTCTTATTTAATTTTTAATGAAGTAAGATCACGGATAACGGCCGGGTGAAAAATAATCTTTATTGTCGTGGTCAGAGTATATTGTCTACTGTAATGAGTGAGTACAATATATTATGACAGGATTTGGGTTAGTTCTTCTAAACCTAACACTGAGCTCAGACCTGGAGTTTGTATAAACCCGGTAACACAGGAGATAACGACTTTTCAGCAACGTAACAATACTTACATATTCCTGACCATAAAATTACATCTCAGGAACATGAATCTAAGATGATCTGAGGTGACTAAACCNATCTGAGGTGACTAAAACACATACATAAACACTAGATGTTCCAAGTAGTGACCCTTGGCAGCGATACACAAGTTCAGTCGCTGGATGAATGACAAAACTGATTCCTCAAGTGTTGCCTGATGAAGAGCAATCATTACAAGCACGCACAATACGTCCCTGCATGCCTCTCTGGGGTTGTTGGAATATCTCGATAGACAGCGCCTTTGAGGCAACCCCAAATAAAAAGTCCGGGAGTTAATGTAAGGAGACTGTATAGGCTCCTGAACAGGTCCTCTACGACAAATCCACATACCAGGATGTTTTTGGTCCACAACACGGCGTGCATACACGACATTATTTGCTGGGCATTCATCGTACTGATACCGCATTATCATTACGTTCCTTAGAGCTATCTCCTCCAGAATACCAGGAAGAATTATTTGTATGAAAGTGGCACACTCCCTGCCATTACGGTTACCTTACACGAAATACGGCGCTATAACCAACTTGTCATCCATCCCACACCAGACGTTAACTCTCCATTGGCGCCGATGGTTAACTTGTCGAAGCCAACGTGGGTTCTCGACGGACCAATAATGCATGTTCCACATATTCACTTGGCCTGAGTTGAAGAACGACTTTTCATCCGTTGAAAGAACATCCGAAAAAAGTTCGGGTTGGCGATAATATGATGCTGTGCCTATTGGCAGCACTCTACACGATAATGAAAATCATTCCCACGCAATTCATGGTGTATGTGTATATGCTAGGGATGGAACGTATGACGCTTAATATTGCGATGTGCACTCGTTTCCGGAAATGCCAATGTAGACTTCAAAATGGTGTGTGCTGACGTGTGGATTAACAGTTACATCAGCGAGAACAGTAACCTCAGCTGCTTAATCTGTGCGAGTTATAAAGAAATTGTGTTTCTGTGGGTTCAAGTTGCGCGTTACACAATGCTTCCCAACGAGACAGGAAAACATCCTTCTGGAAGCGTATCGCTCTCTGTACAGTTGCTCCGCCTGAGTAGCATTACGCCGACTTTCAACACAATGAATGACGTGCAAGCAAATCAATCTATCGATAATGGTAATAACAAACTGTGGGTGTGTTTCAGTACAACTCACTTGAACGTAATACACTGTTCTGTAAAACAATACGAACACATTCCTCTAAATTATTCTCCATAGATGAGCAGCTTTTCTACCTTCTCGTTGTTGCAGTACGTTTCCGTTAAGACAACTCTCACCTTGCAGTGTACTGTATTCGACTGCACACAGATGACTTTGAGTAGTCGTCACGTAATTGGTGCTCTTTGTTTCCTCAAAGCGCCACTTATGTGTAATAGAGTAGCCAACTCTGGGTACCTGCACTGTTTATATCACCTATACATCAAATGTAGAGCGTCAACGTCATGCTATACTGTACCATACAGCGCAATCGTGCCACAAGGCATCACATAACGGGTCTTCATGAACCCGGGGCCACGGTGGCTGAGCGGTTAGCCTGCTCGCCTCTCACCAAGGCGATCCGGGTTGAATCCCCAGTCACTACGCATTTTCTCATGTGGAATCGTGCCAGATGATGCCGTTAGTCGGCGGGTTTTCTCGGGGATCTTCCGTTTCACCCACCCTTTCATTCCGGTGCCGCTTCATACTGACCTCAATCACCCTGATCGGCTCTCAAGACCTTGATTTTAAGAGCCTTCCAAATCTCTTCACTACACTACTTCACTCCACTTCGTGAACCCTTATGAGTCATAATGTCTGCGGCGGTTTTTAAAGATCTGTTTATTCGATTGGTACATTAAAGATCACTGGTCTTGACGATCTTCATTGGACTATTGACGAATAGATACATGGTGCCACATAAAATACTGAATAAATACGAATAAATATTGATATAAGACTGACTCCCCAGCAGTGTTATTTCCTCCTTCCAGTTATACAGCCATTGTGTGAAAGTAGTTTTCATTGGAACCCTGGTACCGAGTTACTGTGGGTGGTCAAGATAATGGCGCATTCTCTAAATGTCAGTATAAATAAAGTGTCCTAGGCGATAACATGTCGGCGCAACAGTAGGTATCTTTCAATAAAAACTTATATAAATGGAGACATAAAAGTGTTTATTATCTGATATCATGAATAGTCCGGTTAAAAGTGAATCGAAACTTATATGAGAGCACTTTACAAAATAATGCAATAGGTTTGTGAACATTAATTTTGGTGAGTACATTATGTGGCTTAATCTAGTAACAAAATGACGAATATAAATATATTCATTGAAATCGTTCTTTATAAAATCATACATTTGGTATTTTCAGTATACTAACAAATCTGGCAAAAAAAAAAATCTGCATCTTCAGCAGGAATCGCTAAACGATCACTAAAATAAGATACATCATTACATAAAAAAGAACCTTCAGTCTTCCTGGAAAGTTTATTTACCTCTTAATGTAGTGCGAAAATTACTGTAGTTAAATCTGTAGTTTTTAATTTTTAAAAAATAACTTTATTGATGCAACTTTCGTCAATAGGCTATTTTGCTTCAAAGACAACCTACAAGATCTTACGAATAAATTTGATCTTTCCCTCAGAAAATAGTGTTCCAATCTATAAATTAACTGACATTCCGTTAATTAGAGTCACGTGCTTGAAGAAAAAATAATATATTCTGATGGGTAATACTTTTATTAATTATTTAAGTTCACGTCTAAAAGTTTATCTGAGTAATAAGACTATTTAAGTCAGAATGCCGCCCATCGACAAATGCGAGATAAATAAACTTTCATTAATATTTTTGTTATAAATTGTAATTGTGTCTCAAATAACACTCACATATAATTTCATATAATCTTTAAGATTTTCACGCCTGGAAACATTAAGCCATTATGTAATCGATATATTTCCACGGTCACAATATGTTTTCTTTATTAAAACGCATTTCAAGAAATAATAATATTGCAGAGAAACAGTTGCTATATTAAATGAAGAGGGGTCAAAAAGTACAAAAGATCTCATTATAAAAAACATTTTATGTATTAAAGGAATTTTATGAGGCTGAATGGTAGTGGTACTCCAGATCAAAATTTATTTTTAGTAGCAGTTTTTTTTTGTGTACAAGCTGAATTCATTGTAATTGCTGCTGTCATTCACGACAAACGTTCTGCTTTACCAGTTTTGAACATATTTTCATCGTAACTAGTGTGAGAACGCAGTGCCGTATTTGCTGGACGGGAATGTTGTTAGAACTGCAGTGTCGTGACAGGCATATTAAAGCACGACATTTTATTTTATTTTTTCAATACTACTTACGTAAATGTGTACACTCGAATAATTGAAAAATATCATGAATGGTTTACTTAATATCCCACACGGGGTATCGGATTCCGAGAAAAGAAGCGAGGTATAATAGAATCCCGGGATGCTACGCTATGGAAGTGGTAATTTTAATGGGAAAGGGGCGGAGTGCTTGGAGGGGAAACGGCTATATAATGGAATGCTCTCGCCTGCCATTGAAGCATCTGGGGCTTATCTGACACCTGTCCAGATCGGTCAAGTGGATTGTACACGAGAGACTTCCACGAGGGATAAAAATAGAATATGACATTCAATCGACGTGTTTTACAGGACTCCTATCACAATAAATACATTTGAAATGTTTCCCTACCTGATACTTTTAACAATAAAACCTTTCACAACTCGACAATATAAGTAAATGTTAATGATTTTTATTGTTGCTCTAAACCCAAAACAATTATTTTTACACCTTTACCAAACTCCACAAAGAACAGTAGAATCTGGCTGTTCGTTGCAAGTATATTTTGGCAGGTACTGTTGCTCACTTTTACACTCAGCATTTTGTTCACATAATCATTTCTAATCGAATTATTACTTACTCATACTTTTATATGTTTTAAAAGTGAACCACCCCGGCTTCGCCCGGGTACAATTGAGTTTCACAGTGGTACACTAATAAATAAATTGGGAAAAGACAATTCATTTATGTGATAACAGAATAATAAAATTATACTATGTTGACCTATTTTTTAACTGATAACAGCAACCCAAAAGGAAAAAAATATTTTTATCCTATAGCCAAGAAGTAGGGTATTGTTTTTGGAGTGTATCTGGGCAACTATTACGTAGTTACCACATTTCCGCTTTCCAGCCTCGATGTATAAATATAAAAACGTGAATTTCATCAAGTTGTAGCTTAAGAAATAAGTGTACTTAGATACTAAATTTTGGGCTTGGCTGAGAGAGCTTAATCAATCACTACCAAAGTAAAGCAAAGTTCCCAGCGGCACAAATTTGGATGGGTGACCGTTTAGTGGCATGACATCTGAGCGCTTCCGGGCTTTGGAGGGCACGTTAAATATTCGGTCCCGCTTGTTATCGGTTCGTATTAGTCGTTAAACCATTTCAGAGGTCCTTGGGCAGCCTGATAAACTCTTACACCAGGGGAAAAAAATATTTCGGTCACGTTCCCAGGCGTTGCAGAATTACGTTTTGTGGTTTTTCCACAGGAACCGTACAATTTTTTGGGATAAAAAGTATCCTATGTCCTATTTGAGGACCTAAAATACCTACACACACAATTTCATTAAAATCCGTTCTCTGGTTATGGAGTTGAGTGGTAACAAACATACACACTCACAGACATTAGCATTTATAATATTAGTAGGAAGGATAGGAGAGGATAGGATAGGATAGGATAGGATATGATAGGATAGGATAGGATGTTCGAAATAAAATCAGTGAATCGACAGCTCACAAAATTTTTTAATATCGCGAAATCCCAGGTGAAAATTTTATTAAGGTTTGGAAGTCCAAGCATTCAAAACATTAAGCGCAAGTATTTAACACATCCTAAAACATATTTTATAACCGTATTCATAAACCTTTTCTACCCTACTTACCTTTGGAAGATATACTTATGCAATCAACTGGCAGATTTGTGTCTAGGAGCCCAATTTTATCATTTGTTAACCCTTAATCTAATCAAATTAAACATTACACGCTTTTAACGTCGAGTAATTTCTACGCCCGAATCAAGTGGTTTTAAAACATTTATAAAATTAATTTTCAAAAAGTTAGTCTTAAGAAACTTCAGGGTAATAATAGGACTTAGTTCATTTTTCAATATGCATAGCATTATTTCAAACAGAACTTGATAGTGTAGTGGTACCCTAAGAACTGGTTAAATGAATATTATTTTTCTTTTAGTAATCTTACGTACGTCATTGTGGGATACAGGACAACTCGAAAAATTAGACTACTGTGTCCAAACATTAGACATAAAAATTTCATTTATAGGCAAGTAAAATTAGCCAAATTATAATTGATCATGTGTAATCATTTTCAAAATGGTGCTCATACATATGTTTGATATTTTATATGCCATATTTTTGAAATCGTAGGTACCCTTATTTCATAGAAAAACGCTGGTAAAACTTGAGAAGGACACCTTGGCAGCACTTATAAATTTGCCATTTGATTGCTTACAAACTTAGCAATGGGATTGTGGTATAGAAATCAACTTGCTTTTAACGTAATTTTTGCTAATAATATACATTTTTAATGGCCATACTATTACATAACGGTTAAGCGCTGTTTTAATGTAAGTACAGAAGGAGCTCATTTATATAAATAATTGAAGGACTCTTAAACCTGCTATTTTGTGGGAAGGGGTTACTTGAACATGAAACGTGTTATATCTATGCTTCTGCTCAAGCGATTCATGCAAAAATCAGTATTTAAGCAGTAGGCACTAAGCGAGGCACATGATATTTATGAAATTCCGTCATATTAGAAACGTACTATAATAATAGTGGCGTACAAATAATGAAGGATCATAAGAGGTAAATCTAGAACTATCACAAGACTACTTCAAACAAAACCTGCCTGCAGTATGTAATCGTAATTTAGTTTACTATTTACACCTTATTTGGTTTATTGCTGGATGAAACCTACAAACGTTTATAATTCCTTCCATGAATATTATTGTTATTAGTTTTTTACGCTACAACTTTTAAGTCTTTAACTTAGTGACCCATTATTTCATGTTAAATACAGTATTTCTCTGGCCAGATGATCATTTTTTTCATTATCCACTATTTTCAGAAACCATAACCGTTTACTGTTACTTTTACCAATCTTTGCTTAAGAATTTTATATGTAGTAATAATTTTTAATTTTTTTTTTAATAACAAACTTTCTTTGATAACTTTACAGCAACATGAAAATGTTTTAGTGACATGAACACGACGCATTTTTCCCAAAAATTCCCCGTCTTTTCCTAACGTGTTTACCGCTCATAATAAGTTTAGGGTACAGTCATCATGTATCATATATGTGCCCTACACCTTAACATATTTCTCAAATCATCTCACTTTTGCGTCTCTTTCTCGCATCATCTTTAGTGGTCTCGATGTTTGTTCAAGATAATGTCACGTAACAAAATGACACCAACGTTCGCTTAATTTAACTGTAACCAATTATAAAAAACCTTATTATTATTAAATGTATACACACCACAGAATAGTAACAAATGTGACCAAATATTACCAAACGTGTCCAATTTGACCGAACGGTCCTAAAATGTCCAAACGTGTCCTACGCATGGCTAAACATGATTAATTACTATGTACCCCAATGTGACAATATGTGATTAAAGAGGACCAAATAAAATAAAAAAAATATTATAACAATTTATGAAACAATGTAAAATGACTTCACTAAATATGACAAAATCAGCCAAATTCGGTACCACAAAATATAACAGTAGTGATTGATGAACATAACTGAATGAGACAGGACATGATAAAATAAAGCAAACATGATTTAATATTACCAATTTTGATTAAAATGATTGAATGTTACGTTATCAAACTTGGCAGAACATTGCACAGTATAAAGGAAGTTTTCAATGTGTTACAAAATATTTTAATACAATTGTGTAACGGAGCAAAATAAGCAAAAACCAAATGCCATCGTGACCTGAACTTAACAAATCTTATAAAATGTGACTACACATTATCGAAATCTTGTGAAACATGCCAGAAGTGACTAACCAGTGCCAATATACAACAAAAAATTATCAAACGTAAGGAAAAGTGACTATATTGTGTCTAACATCTATAAAGATAGTAAAATGGTTGAAAGACATCTACCAACGACCACACATGATTAAAACTAACAAAACAAAATTTACTTAATGTTACCAAAGTGAGGAACTTTCTCAGAATATGGCAGAAAATTACAGAACAGAACAAAAAGTAACCGTTAAGAAATTTTTCAAATGTGATTAAATATGACCAAACTAAACCGTTTGGGTCCAAATATAAACGATATCTCCAGTATCATAATGAACGTAATAAAACCATATTTAGTGACATATATGGATAAACAAATATCGCATGAAGTACATAAAAAATTATGACATAATGTGGCCAATGTGATAAGTGATTGGTGAGTGTAAAAATATTAGACCAGGTAACACAAAATTATAGAAAATGGCTGACTAAGTGTGATAAAAAGCGGACTGAGGTGAACAAAGATGTCCACTCAGGACCAACTGTGATTAAAGTTTTGAACCGTAGCCTTTTGTGTCATAAATTTCCAAAATATTAACAGTTATGATTAAAAAAATACAAAACGACCAAACGTGACAAAACTGATCGAATATTACAAAGAATGATAAAATATGACAAAATCGTATTAGAATGGGATGAAAGAGAAGTAAGTGTTTAAAAACATGACCACAGCGTACATCAGAATACACTGCTTATAGCGCGAACTTTAGCCGCACACGTCAAAAAATTAGTGTCACTAGCCAGCAACATGTTGGAACGTCGCTCGCCAATCAGTGCCTAGTAACCTACTCGCTAGCAGGCAACCCAGAGAATAAGGAACTTTTCGCAGAAAACAATAGCCAGTCAGACGAAAAACCTATTCCAAAAGCCTCTTGCAGCCAATCAGAGCATAGGGTATGTCATCATCAAAGATCCACCAAACCATTACGCCCGTGCGTGTTATCTACTCTATGACATGAAAGAATATACAAAGTAACAAAACCATGACATATCACCAAACATAGAAAATTTTACCAAAGGGACTAAATGCAAAAAGATGCATTATAACATTTTAATTATACTAGTACTGCAGTTAAATGTTTACTATGTACAAACATAAATTTAATAGAACGTGGCCAAACAAGACCAATATGATCAGATATAATCGATTAAGGCTGAAAATGAGTGAGTGTGTTCGAGTGTGACAAAACATCTCCAAATATGTATGAACAATAGAGAATGATTGCTAACACAAATACGAAATCAAATCTAACCAAACATAATCAGGCTAAATAAAACGCAATGTTAAAAAAAAAACATAATCTAATGCGGTCAACTATTGATACATAACCAGTAATTTACAAAATGTAACAAATGTCCACAAAATATAACCAAAATTCACAAACTGTTGTCAAATAAATATAAAAGAAAACATAGAAAAATGGGTTGAAACTTGGCTGAAAGTGATGAAATATGACATTACATAATTCAATGTAACCGATTGTATACAAATGTAACCAAACATGACCAAATGCGACTGTGTTTTGCCAAACTAGTCAGATTACGACCAAATGTGCCTTAAATTAAACAACCAATTTTTTGACGTGACAAAACATAGCCAGTTATTTGCAAGCATCAAGAAATATGAATTAACATGAATAAATATGACAAAACATTACAGAAATAAAAAACATAGCCAAATATGACAAAAGCTTGTATGATCTTCCCTTTATTCCTTGATCACGATTATTATGTATGTAAACCGGCCCCTCTTTAATGAATGCCCATAATTTTCATATTTTTTAAATATTACTTAAACTTTTAACTTACCATGTTCGTTTTTCATTGCCCTTGAACACGCTCGAAACGATTCACACTTACACCCACACATATGAACACTAATATTCACAAAATATTGTGTCACAGAGGACTGTTTAAAAATAGCGTAGAGCAAAAGCGTCAGTTAGAGAGGTCCTTAAAACAATATTCCTTCATTTTGTTTTTCAGTCTCACAAATACTCTAACCTGGTTATCTGCATACAGTAAGAAAAATAACAATACGGGAAGTACATGTGACTTGAAGGGAGTGACATCCAATTTATTTGTTTGTATTTCAGTTAGCCATTTTGAAAATACTTAAACAACTACTTCTTGCTAGAGTCGCTATCCTACGAGCACGAAGTACTCTGTGCTCTATAGAGTTCAGTACACAAATTTTGGTGTAGAAGAAATCTAATATCCAGGAGACATTAACAAATTCACCTCTAATTTTATAATCACGCCTTACAAATTTGAAACTCTGACAGCCTTTAAATAGATAAATTAAAACCCATATGGCATTGGAAATAACGATACGTTACTTTTTAGGTGATTGGCCTGTCTCGCGCTCTTCTGATAGCAATCACGGAATAAAACAAATATTTCTTATCTATGAGGTAAACGTATCACTAATTCACATTACAATTGGTACACGATTTGTCAGCTGGAGAATAGATAGCATTCAGATTTTCTAAACAGACTTCATATTATTATTTTATCTCAGCCCATTTTAAAATGTTTTAGTATATCATCGCATATCTGAGCTAATTTAACTGATATGAACCAAATATAATATAAAGATATCTCCTAGGCTGTTTGTGAAGATTTTTAGACTAAAAGATCGCCTTCGAAGGTTCTAGGTAGTAAATCCACCAAAATATAGTAACATGCTATGTGCTGTAGGGAATAAAGGACCTTTACTACTGCAATAAATTTTTTTAGACAAAAATCTGTAATGGAAAATATATAATATACATATTTATAAATAGAGGAGAAGTCATTATGCATATGCCCACTTTTGTAATTTCTAAAATGTCACTATCATATGACCGGAAGAGATTTGGATCTATTGACGCAAACAATTTATTTAGATGGCTGTTAGCACTACACTGTTTAATTTATCTAGGACTTGGAACGCTATATTTTAATTGTTTACCTATACTGAGTTAAAAGGTATTTTGCAAAATGCCATCTTTCAATGACACGAGAAAATATTCCCGTGAAAAATGAAAGTAATCTTCAAGTCATTATCAAAACCAACAATTAAGTATTTATTTATTTATTGCGAAAAGAGTTTATTTTATAACATAAATATTTTAAGTACATATGAATGCTTGCCTGATGGTAGCAAAGAATGCTTCCGAGTTAGCAAAATACATCATAAATGTTTACAAAATGTGGATAACCTATTCCAATGGTCAGATCCGTGACGGCATATTTGGTACATCGAGTACAAAACGTTCCACTGATGTGAACAATTATCTGTTATGAAGACTATAAAAACTGTGTCTTTAGAAGTTTGTTATCTGTGGTTATGTGCTTGCACTCACAGCCTGTCGCTCATCGACAGTTCCTGCAAGAATAGTTCAGGTCGCATCGCATACACATTTCTGATGAATGTTCATATATGTTATGCCAAACCAAGAGTGACGGCAGCGCCCTCCTATGACGTATGAGCATGCACCATCACACGACAAATATGTACTTGTTTGAATTTTATCCATCGATGTGGCCATTTACAACTGTCACGACTAATAATAGTTTTAACAGAATGTATGATGAAATTATTGTATTTAGGTTCGCATGCATGTGCATATCAAGTTATCCTTGAAATCCAACACTTTAGATTACCGAACAAGCGATGTTCATTAGAACAATCATTGCTGTGCAGTACTTACTTGGAACTTCCTATGTTTCCGTTATTCTTGTTGTTCGACATAGGTATATATCCAAAATATGATTAATGCTGGTCTTATAGTATTATTTTTAACTTAAATAAAGTAGATCAATAAATACTTTCAAGCTTCTTTACGATTAACAATTTTAACTTGCATTGTCTAAGCAAAATTTACGTAACTTACAGCTCTAGTTTTCACGACTGATAGCTTGTAGACTTTATATTTAACAAGCTTAATAATTATTCTCTTTGTTAAAAAGAACGCGATGCTTGATTTCGGTTAACGACTATTGAACACTGTCGGTAATAGTGTTACGCTAAATGTCAATGTTATTGAGGATATCATTTCTGTGTTTTTGGCGTAAATAATCTTTGGCATAAACGAAATTTATCCCCTGTTTTTATGCTCACTGAAATTATCTACAATTAATGCCCTGCTTATTTGCGTTGACGATAGTAAAGTACAAAGTGTCTACGTTTTTAATTGTGTAATATAAAAAATAAATTCCAAAATTTTCCTACGTAACTTTTATATTATATATATACATATGATACTTTTATTTTGTACTGTTAGAAATGATAAGAATAATTTTGACGCAACCTCGGTTGAGATAAGATGAAGTTCACTACACCTATGATTACTGTGTCTATCAATCGTACGAAACTATACCATACTAATCCCTTTCTATAATTAAGTTAATTTTTAAATACAATTATTTTAACGTGGCATTTAAACTATTAGTTAAGAATGATTCGTATATAAATGCACGTGAAAGGAATTGTCTGTATAATGCAGGATTTGAAGGACGACGGGGGAAAGTCACAAAATAGGAATACTACGTAATATTCACTTTTAATGATAGTTAGTGTATGTTGCTAGTAACAATGAAGTTTACTCTTAATTCACGTGTTTCAGTACAAGTTGGGAAACACTTCAAATAACTTGGTGCGAGTGTTTCCAGTGTGGAAACTTCTGGTGATTAACAGACAGTACACGGTATTGCAATTTGTAAGTTCGAAGAAGATTTTGGTGAAGTATCGTAGCGTCTACCAGCGTATCTTACCCGCTAACGAAGGTAATATCACTATATTTTACACGGTTAAATTATATCGATTGTAATTTTCCAGTAGTCAATATATTTCATTTCCCAAAATAACAGTTAGTTTATTTAAAACGGTACAATTAAAAAGTTTACTTAAGTTGAAAAATTTGTTGTCAGGTCTGAATAAGTAATTGTAATATTAAAAAGTAAACATTAACCCTGGAAATAATTCAGTTTAGTAATTCTTGTGACGAATATATTATATCTAAGTGAAATATGAAAGTTAACATATATTATTATCATTCTAAATCATAATGTCTACACATAAAATATAGTTACTTGTTGCAATTCAGTATAAAGTTAAAAAAGTTAAGTGCTTAATAACTTAAGCTGTCATATTCTACCGATATTTTGTGCAGCGAAAATCTAACTGGCAAATTTCCAAAAGTTCCCTTCGTGCACAAGGCATAGTCTTCAGCAATGTTTATATCTAGTATTCATACAAAATGGGAAACTGCAGTAAAAAAATGTGTTATTACATTTATTTAGTTTTAACGCGGATATTTTAGAGTCAAAATTATTAAGTGAGCACTAGGCAAGAGAATGTTGTCAAGTTATGTAGAATGGTTTATTGGGACACATTTCCTTCGCGCGATCGTATATTACAAAGAAGGTTGAGTTAGAACAGACTTCAGATTTTTGAAAATTTCCGCTTCAGTTCCACGTATGACTTCTTCCTTGAATTAATTAACCTATAAGTAGAATCTCGCTCTCACGTCAATTCCACTTCAATCATGTCCACACTTGGAGCGCATTCGAGCTGTGCCTCGGGAGAATTTCTAGTAGAAGAGAAGGTGAAAGTGACTTCACGATCAGGTGTCCAAAAGAGGCTGCGGGGAGAGGAATATAACCCTTGGGAGAAATAAAAATGGAGGGGGTTTGGGGTTTTGTAAAGGCATAGAACTGTCAGACGTGGGAAAGGAGCCGGAAGTCGTTTATATTGTATCTTGTCACGTTATGACTGGCAGTTTGCAGGGATCCGGGACGTGGCGTGCAAAAAAAAAAAATAATGTAGTGTCATGAAAAGCAACTTAAACCACTTTTATTTCCCCGTTTGGCCCCTGCGTGCCCCTTCTCAACGGGTAGGATGTCAACAGTTACGTGTGGTGAAGGGTACGGGGTGGTATGTCGTCGCAATTTCAGGGTCTCCGGGCCTTAGCCATCCCTCCGCAGCTCCTGTCAAGTTGCGAACCCCCTGCTAAACCCCTCTCGCTTTTTTTTTTTATTTTCGCGTGGACACACCAAGGTCGTAGCGAGAGGGCCGGGGATTTACTTTACGACGGAATCTCGACCACTTTCGCCGAGGGCTCGTCTCTCGTGTGGACGATCCTGGAGACAATGGTTGTGGCGGCTTGCGAGGGCGGATATTTTGTGCCTGGAAAATTGTTGCGTCCTTCATTTCGGCCGGTAACAAGTACTCGGCGCGGGAGATCGTAACACCGAGACCGGGCTTCCTTCTGTTGGCTCACACGTTGGTCTTCTTCCGCACGCGGAATTGGAACTTATGAGGGCGCAAAATGTCTTAACAGAAAAAAACCATTCCTATCCAACTATTTTGTTTTCTTCTTATATATTACTATCACGAAAACGTTTGCCTCTTGACAAAAGACAACTCTTATAAGAAAGTGCATTTTTCTCAATTTTTTTTGGTTCATCTCACCTACAGTTTGCCAAATTCGCTCATGATCTCACGTGTCACTACCGAATAATTCGAGGAAATACGCGACGAATTTATATTAAATAAAAACGAGATGCCATTTACACCTCAGTGACAGAGCCGTCTTTAGTATGTTGCGAACAGTGACGGCTACCGACAACTAAAATAAAATACGAAAATCCAATTATAACGTAGATCTTAAAAAAAGGAATTGCATGTGTGCCCAGTACAGCAACTAAAATAAACAAATGAAACAAAACACAGAAAATGAAACTTTGTAAAAACAGTTTTTAAATAGTGTTAGCATTTTATAAATGGACCTCTTATCAGGATGACACCAACCCACAAATAAAGTAATTTTCTGTTTGACAATCGTTTTAAATGTCGTAGTAAATTGTAAAGGTAGTGGAAGGAACTAGTTGCTCGCCAGAATGCGAAAGTATTTTATTTTCAGTGTGTTTAATACCTCCAGTAAACACGGTAATTTTTTTGTGCGTTAAAGAAACATTTCTCTGCAAAGAAGTAGTCAAATTTATTTCACAGCAAGAAAAAAATTAAGTTTAAAAACGTGTTTCAAAACAATGTGTTTTTCTATATTTTGTAATTATAATGAAGAATACAATGATTGCTTGTTATATTAACATATCAGGTGTACGTTTTCCGTAGCATCGTTTTATAAAATCTTTTCTTATTCAATGGTAGTGTAAAAAAAATAATCTTTGCTAATAATTACTAAAGCAGTTTGGTTTTGGGACACTGCATGATTAAAAAATTTAACTGCATTTATTTCCTCTCATAAAATAACATTTTTAATCTCTCAACATTTTTAGCAAAAATGTTGGACTTAACTTTGCGATTGGGGTCGCAGCTAAGAACCCCTGGGAAATAACATATTTTTTAATTAAATTACCTCAAGAAAATAATTATCATTGGTAATTTTAACAGTAAATAGAAACGGCAGTGAAGTGATATTAAACGTTATTTTCTGAATGTTCAAAATACCTGACAATATTTTCGTTCTGGATTAATGTTTTTTATAACTTTTTAATAGAATGGTTTTAATTTGTTGTGTGACAGGTATAACATTGTATCGTTGTTTGGTATTACATAAACAAAGCATTCAATATTCGGACCAATAATTTTATGTGAAGTCCGCTCCCCAAATAAAGGAATTAGCATTATTAATTTATTTTTGCCTTATTTATTAAATTTTTTTAAAATTGAATTTTTATATCACACGTAGTGCTTCTTATGAATTTTATTCTTTAAATTTTAAAATGATGACAGGAAGATAACGTCAACCTACCTCTTTATTAAAAACATCACAACTACTTTATTTATTAAGTTGTTGAAAGCTAAATACTAAATAGACGAAATATGAGAAACTCTAAATTTACCGCAAAAATATTAACACAATTACATTAAAATGTATTACGTATCTCAGTCAGTGACTCCAGATAAATAACAAAAATAATTTCATCATTAAATATTTTGCAACCTATTTGTTTTCCATTTCGATGTTTCATGACTCATACATTCGCATTCCTCCTAGTATTTCCCGGTGAATTTCCTTACACGTTCCATAAAACTTCTTCGATAAAGCAACAGAGGCTTCACTAATATTATGTACAAAATAAGTGATTGGAATATTTACATTATTCACATTAGTGCGGCAAAAAAGTGTTTTGCATCTTTTCGCACCATAACAATTCAGATCACTGCTATCGCTTCAATATCAAAATTATATTTTTAATTTGAAAATTTAATTTTACGCCTTTAAATTAAACGTTAAGTGTAAACTGATACGCTTGCTTAACCCTGCTGTTCTGTTCAGGTTTACAATATACTTGTACTGTTCAGGTCAATATGATCCAAATATTGTTTTATGTTCTTAAGAACACAAAATTCGGGTATTAACTACCATTTTTATTACATTTCCTTCCATTTTATGGTTATTAATAAAGGTACTGTCACACGAATACGTGCTGTTCTGTTTAGGTTCACAATGCATTCAAACTTTTCTGGTCAATACGACCCTAAATTATTTATGCTCTTTAGAACAAATATTTCGGGTGTTAAGTACAAGCTTTGTTGAATACTACCATACAACAGAATAAATCACAACAGCGCCATTAAACACTATTTTCAAGTAGAAATATCTAAGATGTCCATTGTTGGAATTGTCTTGAAAACACAGTTTTTGTCACTGATTTCTTCACGTGCATTAGATCTTTGGCACTGAGTGTTTTATTCTTTGCAGTTAGGAAAGTAATATGTAGATGTAACTATATACATGCTCTTCGCGAATTGAACAGCTTGTTATCATTTAATGATGTACAAAATTTACATCGTGCACGTTTCACTTTGCGTCCTCTTGAGGAACACTTTCTTTGCCAGAGGATTTTCTTTTGTCCTCTTGACCACTCTACTTGCTTCTTCATTCCAATGCAAGCTCTTTCTAGACGTTATATTAACCGTCACCAGAGATTCCATATCTTTTCGAGAAAAAAAAATCGTTTTGTCAGTTTATATATATTCCAATTTGGATTTATTTATCTCCACAAAACCAATACATTACATGCAGAAACATCAATTACACTGTAAAAAATTATCGTTGGCCACCAATTTGTTTTCTTCATTCAGGAGAATCTACAGCTCCCTTTGTTGCATTGTAATGAAGAATAATTTGTGACTTCTTATAAGATCAATCACTTATCTTGCTATCTTTGTGCAATGTGCTCATAATAATAACCATCTGTTTTTAGGAACATAATTCACTACAATGGTAAAGCTATTATTTCTTTATTTTCCTCGGGTTTTCACTAGGTGTTTTACCTGTGTACACTAGCATTTTCAGAACATTAAATGTTTCATATATCACACAATATCCATATTTTTACGCAGTACTTCGCTCACTTGCTGGGTATGTACTGCTTGAATGAACATCGGCTCCTTAAACCAACAAGTTGTTCGTCCACTTCAGTTTTGGGAGATTTATAACCCATTTCTCCCAAAGATCTTTGATTGTGCACGTTTTTCAGTTTCAATTCTCACTTTGTGATTAGTTTTCTCATCAAAACGCAGAACACATGCTATTATACAGAACTGTTTGAAAGGCATTATTGCTCAGAATATGTGACCTCCGGTTTCCGCGTTCCAGAGAATTTTGGTAGATTCTCCAGAAGACTTATATACCCATGCTAAACCAATGAATGCTTGAAAAGTCACGGTATCTATTTGCACAAACTTACTGCCAAAAACCCTTTCACCTTCAATATTTATGTATTTCATAACGAGTTTTCAACAAGAGTGGTGAACAAAGATTCAAAGGCCGACTCTACATCTTGATACCTGCCCAATGCTATTGTTTATAAGTAGGTATTGAATCTGCTCTCTGCATAAGGCACCAGCAATTGAGACTAGCCCTCAGTGTTAGGGCGTAGGAATACGTCGACACTATTGTCTCTAGGTCCAATTTACTAATAAATTCACCTCGTTTTCAGGTTACCAATAAATCAGTTTTATTAACGCTTAACAGGGCCACTTATACATGTACACACGAGACAACACTCCCCTTCCCTTTTATACATAGGCTCTGTATTGTTTGGCGCAGCGCTTCGCGTCGTGGTGGGAGGGGGGGGAGGCAAGATTATTCACACTCGCTAGATGACTCTACTTATCTGGATAGAGGCGCTGTCTTCTCTCGACTGGCGACTTGGGACTGCTCCGGCACTTGGTGGGCGTCTCGACGCCTGATCTCGAAGCTCCTCCTCCCGGGTCCACTCAGCACTCTCCGTCTGATGACGGCCGGCTGCCGCTGTAATCTTCTCCCGGATTCGCTCCACCCTCCTCGATTCCCGTCAGCCGACTGCCGCGTTTTCTCGGACTCTTCCCGTAGCACGTCCCGTTTGACGGCCTCCAACTAAGGTCGATGTCGTGATGCATTCTCGATCCAGACGCCTCACTTCAGGTCCTCCGACTGACTGACTCGTTGACGTCTCTCAACTGACTGCCTGACTGCTCGATCCTAGACTGACTGATTCGTTCACGTCTCTCAACTGACTGCCTGACTGCTCGATCCTAGACTGTCTGATCCATTCCTCCCTCCTCCTCGTGGTTTTGTAGGCTCGATCGCCATATTCAACTTGCACCATCTCTGCACGTGTCCAGGGCGGCCGTTGCGTCCCCCCTGGGTCGTAAAACACGTGTCCACTGCTCCTGTGGTCCGCAGTCGGCCTGTTGTCGCCCCTTGATTCTGGGCTGGAAGTTTATTGTTCTGTTCTGCACGTGCGGGAACTCTTGGGTGGCCCCTTTGGTTCAGCGCACGTGTTGTTTTTATGCCTCCGGATATCGTGTCGTTATTCTCCCAGCACGCCCACTAAAAGCTCTTAATGTTTATTGCTGAAACTAGCCCGGGACAGACTCAGCCGCTGGTGTGGGCTCAGTGTCCCTTGGCAGCTGCGAGATGCAGCTGCATCCACCTTCCTCCACATGTGGTCGTTCCACGGGGCTGTCCTGGCGCCATTCTCCCATCACTTCCGCAAAACCCTTAATCCTTATTGCGGTCGTCCGCCTGCGAGCTTCACCAGAGCGTGTGTTCTGACGAATAAAATATAGGGACGCAGAATGCGTCAATCTGTTGCTCTCGATGTACACTGGAGAGCAAAAAAACTGGCATAGGCGTGCGTATGCGAATAACAGAGGTTCAGAGAAACGCAATGCGGCCGGCAGCACCTATATAAGACAACAGGCGTCTGGTAAAGTTGCGAAATCGGTTACTGCTGCTACAATTCCTGGTTATCAAGATTTAAGTGAGTTTGAACGTGGTATTATAGTCGTGCACACAAAAGATGGAACGTAGTATCTCTGAGGTAGCGATACAATTTGGATTTTCACGTACGACCATTTCATGAGTGTACCGTGAATATTGAGAATCCGGTAAAACATCAAATCTTGGGCATCGCTTTGGCCCGAAAAATATTGTGAACGAACGGGGCAAACGACGACTGACGAGAATCATTAAACGTGACAGACGTGCAACAATTTCTCAAATTGGTGCAGATTTCAATGCTGGGGCATCAACAAGTGCCAGTGTGCCAATTTTTCAATGGACCATCATTGATATGGACTTTCGGAGCGAAGGGCCCACTCGTGTACCATTGTTGACTGCACGACACAAAGCTTTACGCCTTGGCTGGGCCCGCCAACACTGCCATTGTACTGATGGTGACTGTAAACACATTGCCTGGTCTGACGAGTCTCGTTTCCAATTGTATCGGGCGGATGGACATATGCGGGTGTGGAGACATCCTCATGAATCCATGTACCCTTCATGCCAACAGGGGACTGTTCAAGCTGGTTGAGTCTCTGTCATGGTATGGGGCGTGTGCAGTTGGCGTGGAATGGGACCCCTGATATTTTTAAATACGACTCTGACAGGTGACAGATACGTAAGCATCCTGTCCGATCACTTGCACCCATTAATGTCCATTGGGCATTCCGAAGGTCGTGGACAATTCCAGCAGGACAATGCGACACCCCACATGTCAAGAGTTGCTATCGAGTGGCTCCAGAAACACTCTTCTGACTTTAGACACTTCCATTGGCCACCTAAATCACCAGACATGAACATTATTGAGCATATATGGGATGCCTTGCAACGTGCTATTTAGAAGAGATCGCCACCGTCTCGCACTCCTATGGATTTGTGGACTGCCCTACAGTATTCATGTTGTGAATTGCCTCCTGCATACCTTCAGACATTAGTCTAGTCCATTCCACATCGTCTTGCGGCACTTCTGCGTGCTTGCGGGGGCCCTACACCATATTTTGCAGGTGCACCAGTTTTTTTGACTCTTCAATGTAGGATACGAAGTTGGACTCAGTGAGGTTTTTATAATATTTGTATATGAAAACCTACATTTGTTGGGAACTATGTATTTTTCCAAATTATTTTCTTATCCTCGAAAAGAATACTCTGTACATTTAAAGCAAGCTTTATACAATCTTCAGCGGAAGTATTTACTATTTTAATTTCACCATTGGTGTGGTTACCTAGTTCTGAAACAACTTCACTGTCAGATACCTCTGCAATTATTTATCGAATTTCTTGAGTACTCAAACCTTAACCAGACACCATCATAATTTCTCACTAACATTCAGACCTACAAATTGACCATGACACACTGAAGTCAGTAAATTAACACTATCTCGACCGTTTCTCACTCATTACGGTGCTAAATTTTCCCTCTTGTTAAATAATTTTCCTTTTACACTGCTGCCAAATTTCTTTCCTTTGCCCACTTTACTTTCCATGAAATGTCTGCATTTAAATATAAATCCTTAAAGTCATAAGCTAACAGTTTTACACATTCTATACATATTTTACACCAGAGTACTTTTCTATTTTACGTGTATTACACTTTGAACGCACAAGTTGTAGGTTTGTTGGGCACTGCTTCAAAATTTGTATACGTTATTGAGACTTCTATATTGCTAAGTAATGGCACTAAAGGTTATCCTGCTCTAAATTAACAAATAATCCATGTCGTAGGTAAAATCTTATCAAACGGTGTTTTCAAGTGAACGTTCTTGTAACTACTTGAAATAAGAGAAAAATAAGATTATCTATAATCAGTGTACTACAGTACAGATTACTACTGACGTCGTTAGTTCGCATACCACTACCAGCCTCACTGAAGCTGTAAGGAGACATACATAAACATACAGGAAGTAGCCAAACCAAACTTATGGCCTTCATAGAAGAAATTTACAAACTGTTTTTTAGACTATGACGCAATTGGAGCAAAACTGTAGTTTACAATCTTTTTCGAGCATAGTCACATATGTTGTGTAGAGAGAAAATCTTCAGTTTGAAAATTGTGCTAACTTTTCACAATGGAGTCATAGTGACCCGAACAACATTTCTGAAATGTTTAATTTCTATGGCAAAAATACTTCAATAAAAAAAGTAGACCTGTGAAAATACGAAGTTTAATGCAGTTAGCCAAGTCACGAAATGGAATCCAAAGAATTGTATGAATTACAAAGTTTATAAATGTATAAATATAGTTTTTGGTTAGCTATATTCGCACAGAATAACAGCGTTAAAGGTGAAGTAAGTTATCGACAATGATTTAACAATTTATCACTAAACTAGTATAACAAAATTCATTAAAATTAAAATTTTGGTTTTGAGTAAAAACTTTTTAATATTTGGTTACTTTTTATAAATTAGGGTATCTTGCACGTATCAGTAGAAATAAGCATTACATGGACACTAAGATATGAAGATATCGCTAAATAAATACAGCAACAAATAAGGTATATTTTTTGGTCGAAGATGGCATTTATTCAATTCTAATCGGTTGGCTATTTATGGTGTTGATTGCAAATTCCTTTGTTATCGTCAAAGGAAAAATGTCACTCTTAAAATTCTTATTGGTTATTTATTTATCTGAATGATTGAAAATGTATTTTTATTGCCAAAGCTAATTAGTATTGTTATTGTACAAAATATTTTCTTATAGTGTACATGGTTGGGATTATTAAGAATCCTTTGGTTTCCCCGCAAACATAATATCATTTTAATTTCAGTACAGAAAAAAGTTAATGTATTTATGATTTCATCATTGAAATACTTCATTCAACAATCACATTTAAACATCACTATAGTCATTCAAACCTATTTGAGACACAGCAGAACGTTTTCATTCTAATTACCTCAAATACCGTAAATGCAGTTTTACAATTCATCCTCCGCGTTTTAATGCAATTTGGAATAATAAATATTTAATAATGTTCTGGGAAATAATTTACATCGATGCTTGGATCAAATGGCGCTACAGACGTTGTGAGATAGGCGCAACGCAAATGAAATAATTTTCCCGCCAATCAGCATCGAGAATTCTGTGACGTCAACGCGAAAAAAAGCTCGCGTGACAAGATTTACGAATAGAAAATATTTGTAATTTATTCGCGTCGCGGGCGCGACGTGTCTTTAAACATGTCCAACCCGCCATCTTCTTAATGTTAACAAGTCCTTCTTGCGCGATTATCCTCCGTAATAAAAAGCGAATGAACACTTTTTTTTACGCGTTGGTGTAATAAGACTATATTTTCGCGCGTATAGTGTAATCGGGTATGGGAAAAAATTGTTGAACGAACAGTAAAAAAAAAATTATGGAATTATTTATAGCTGTCGTACAAGAGGGTTGTGTGTAGTGACAAGAAACAATTTATACAAAATATTGTTTAGTTTTGGTCGCGAGGCGGTTAAACTAGTGTTCAAATTAACACAAATTTATGTTGTCGCGTCGCACCCTTTTCGTCGCATCTGTTATAATGGAATGGGTTTTTTGTTTTAGAAAAGGAAAAAGGCCAAGTTAATCTCAAAGCCAGTAACATAGCATACAATTATTAACATGGGCATGAAATATGAATTTACAGCTTTGCCAGAACCAAATATATCTAAATAGAAAGTATGGAAACAAATCAAATAATGCCAGATATCATGACACAAGTTAAAATATTTCAGACATTTATAAATACATTTTTGTTGACCTTGTTTACTAACTATCAGTAGAGCTGTAGCCCTATGTATTATTACATATATGTAAAACATAAAATAACTACCATTATGTATTGCCAATTGTATCAAATACTTATAAATATAAATCAAATAAACAAAAAAATTACAAGATTTTAAAGAAATACTCACCAGCAAAAAAGTTGAAATCCCCTAAAACAAAAAAAAAAGCATATCGCACTTTAGAACATTTAAAAAAGTGAAGATTATAAAACCAAGCTACAGATCAATTTTTAATTCAAGAGCACATATTGCATTGCATAGTTGTGAACACAATGCACATAATTACGGACACCTTAATTTAGCGAAAAGATTTCACGAATAGTTGAATTTCTTAACAGAAAATTTCAGATCGATTTTCCATACTGGATGGTTTCCACGATACACGTCTTAGGTGTCAGCGCGTGAATCACAAACGTACAGTATTGAAGTTCCCCACTTTTGATTGGCCAGTCAAGTATGGAAATGTCTATAAGCAAAATAAAACTGCTGGTACGCCCATAAGGCATTGAACTCCAGCATGCGCGGAAATATTTTCACGAAATTCGGGCGTCCCTACACATAAGCCACAAATCCCTTGTAAAAAATGTAATACTTTAAAAAATTGTATCTATACAGGTTGTTTGGAAATTAAATGCCTAATCTTTGGGAGGGGATTACTTATGAAAAATAAAGTCGAAAAAATACAGGACACCGTATACCTAAACGGAATATTAAAGGAGATATCTACTATATAAAAATAAGTCGGGTTTTCCTTCCTGACGCTATAACTCCAGAACGCACGAACCGATTTCCACGGTTTTGCATTCGTTGGAAAGGTCTCGGGCTCCGTGAGGTTTATAGCAAAGAAAATTCAGGAAAA